>WSTJ01000124.1:0-40951 GCA_019623705.1 Ceratobasidium sp. 428
AGGCCGGCGTCTCTTACCCTGGAGCGCGCCTCGTATGAGTCTGACGCAGCTCGACCAGCCCCTAAGCGTGTAAGTATGATAGGCATAAGTTGCCGTTTCTTATCTTGCAATACGCTTGGTATAATTAAGTCGGTACTACATTCCTCGCAAGCTCGTGCGAGACGACTGAGCACAGGCCGCCGTCTTCTATCCTGGCGTGTGTCTTGCACCAGTAAGCCTAAATCTTAGTCGACAGCAAAAACGGCTTTGTTGCAAGACCGACCACTTTCCAGCGCAACTTGTCCCGTATTAATCAAGACGTAACGGTCTCATTGATTTCTCATAACTGAGAATAAATTATTGTCTAACAACACTAAGCAAACAAAAAGGTGCGTAAATCTGTGTAGCTTTTACCGCAATACCGCGAAGCTGGCAAGTGTGTACTCGATTATTATGCACACATAACTAAATTTGCTAAACGAGAAACAAACATTTTGACCGCTAACATGCGTCACCACTCCGTTTTTCAACCCTTTGCGCACTTAGACATATGCAAATTCCCGTTAAATGAATCACCGTGACCAGCTAAGTCAAGTGTAAAATAAAGCACACCGTCAAATCTTTATCAGCATGGAGCAACCATTATTGTACGGCATGAATAAGAATCGTAATAAACGACCATCGATACAAAGTAAAATGCGCTTACAATGTTTCTCGATTTCGGACGGCAAAAACACAACCAATTGTTTAGTAACTTGACAAAACGGCAAGAACATCACACTGACAGCAATACGCTGTTTGAGCGGCTTCAAGTTTAGGGCGGACAGATGATTAGCCATCTATGTCGCAACAAATTCAATGAGAGGGAAGGAATAATGTTATGACATATGGTAGTTGGGAGTGGCAATATACATATACTTGACTTGGATCGACTGACTCGTACGTATACACGTATTTGTTACTGTATGATCCACTGATATACATTACTACCTGTATACGCACGTTGAGGTTGATGTGTACGATACATGTCTGAGCGCATAAATACGATTCCTCAAGCGCTTAGTACACCATCGTACTATCAACTAAATACGTACGAGCCTAACAGCTCCAGTTGAGCTGCAATCGTACTACAGAATACTGCGCATATACACCAGTATTCGATGGAGAAGCAAACATGAGAAAAAAGTGTCATATGCTAAGCCTGTCGCTTTTAGAATACCTCAGTACTTTACAGTTTGCATGGCTCTATCAGCGGTACAAGTTCGTAGACACAATACATTAGCGCGTGTACAAGTCTGTTTTTCGTCGGAATGAAAGTAAGCCACGCAGGTGAAACGACTCTCGAGACGTAGTACTTCATACCCGCGAAGTTCAGCAAGCCATCGTAAACGGAACTAGGCAGACTTCCTTATCACGAAAGCGAGATATTTATTTCACAGTCTGTGCAGGTCACTCCTCGTGTTGGTACGTAGTTGTCTCAGAGCGTTGTGGGCCGTATCCTTGCTGTGAAGGAACCTTTTTTTTCGCACCGGCAGTAACGTATTCAGCAGTTTTTTCATATTCATATCTCATGAGGTACGTAAAAAGTAAGTTGAACCGCTCGTAAACGTGACGAGAACCCAAGGCCAGAAAGGTCAAAAGTGAGAAAGTCGCAAGGCGGGAGGTGACAGGAAAGACGGAACAGAGAGCTGTCTACGCAGATGAACCGCGTAGGTAATAACTACAAACAAATACCACAACCGTGCTTAGAGAACGCATTGGAATGAGAAAAAATGGACAACAGCAAAAAGAACTTGTTCCGAACCGATCACGTGAGCAGGGAGCGAGAAAACAGTCTTCGCTGGTGTTTGGCAACTCGTTTTACCCACCGCGTTGACCACGATCCGAAAAAATCCACTGACCATGATGTCCCCGCAAACTAACACGCCTACCGTCAAGTGTTTCACGGACTTGGAAGCCAGAGGAAGAGGCACCGGACATCGACTATTGGAAGCTTTGGCGTTCAGCAAAAGCGTGATAATAGTTCTCGGGAGTGGCGTATCGACGCGGGCTAGGCTTCCGGTACTTATTTTTTTTTACTCGTCCGCATCAATTTCAGTTCATGATTTGGTAGACTTTCCGGGAGATGGCGAAAAGCGACCAACACATCCCAGGATGCAGCACCACCTGGAAGCAATTTGTTACAACTATCCGAGGCCCGATGGATCTCGCAACCGACTTGAATCGTGCCAACCAGGTTTTAGCGTACTACCGACACTTGGCGCGCGAAGCGCAACTTCCTCCCATGCACGAGTTCGTTCAAGGAATGCTTTCGACGGGCGAGTGTACCTGGTGCATCACGGAAAATTTTGATGGGCTCGAAACGCGGGGTCGGCCGGGGTTGGATGAGCGTGTCATTAGGCTGAAAGGCTTCAACGAAGAACTACGGTGTTCGAGTCCTGGTTGTCGAACCCTGCGTGGCAGCGCTATTGATCGGTTCAGCGCTGACTTCCTCAAGGGCCTACCCGTACCGTGTCCGACGTGTGTAGGTGAGGTTGATTTTCAGAATTCTCGCTGTTCAACTGACCGAGCTTCGCGTGAATAGCTAAGCACGCACAGCGTACGAGCCAGCGTGGAAACCCGGGGCAGCTGAGCGCCAATGTTTACTTCGGAGAGAAAACCAATCCGAAAGCGCATGTCCAGAAGACGGTGAACAGGATCAACGCGGACGCGTCGGGCGCGCAGGTGCTCCTGATCGCGGGTACCTCTCTCCTCAGTCAATCCACCTTCGCGTACATTGAAGAGATCGTATCCCATGTACGAGAACGAAACGGCGTTGTTGTTTATATCAACAACGGGGAAATCGCCGAGAAGAGGACGAAGTATATCGTAGACTACCATCTCCGCATGGACGTGCAGGCATGCGCGGAGATGCTTTTGTCTATCCAAAAGGTACGTCTCTCTTCCAAGTCTTGACGTAGGGCTCGCATGCTTGTCTGCTCATGAACATGATAGTCGGGCACAACACAAGACGCGGCAGATATTTGGGGCGAGGTACGAATTTGAAGATTTTTCAGACATGTGTTCCTCGCTGACCTGACGCCTGCCATCCAGCTTGCCGAACCGACGTTGACGGCAGACACTTTTAATCCTGGTCCCCCGGATCTGACGAAGCGGTGCAACCAGTGTGGCCTGGCCATACAAGATGCGCTTTTGACTTGCCGAGGGTGCAAGTCCGTTTGGTGCTACGAGCAACCTGACCAGAACCCGAGTACGATGTGCGTGGCGTTACATGAAGTCGTTGCACTGGCGCCTGGTGCTACAATTGAGGAGAGCATCGCCGGGTTCCAATGCTTGGCGTGCTACGATCACAACCAGGAATCGATGTATCCGGTGCGTACTTACTACTCGTATATTTTTCCCGCTTTCGGTGACGTGTTCCGGGCGGACAGCATCTCACGCGGCCCACTGCCTTCTTTTATGATCCTCCTGCTGCAAAGCCGCGCTTGGTCGCACCGGTGTTCTACCTTCCGCAGTTCTGGCCTGACGCCGAGCACATGATATCCGCGATCAGCAATAGTTGGGCGTCGGAGAGCTGGGAGGTATGTGTACCTAGAATTTGGTTGCGAATTCGCTCAACCGATTGAAAATAGTGCATTACTTATCCGGTGCCGTTGATCGCTCAGAACACGGCTTTAGAACCTCTGATAATGTGAGTATTACCCTGTTCATCTCCATCGTGTGCTCTACTCAGGCCTACACAGACCGTGGCCGCCAGGAACCTACATGCTGCTGGCCGTATATATCACGCATGGATTAGGTGGAGGGGGGTATCAGCTCACTGATACTCTGGAAGTCGCACCGGTCGAGGTACAGTGCACGTTGTCCCGCAAAGACCCCCCAGCATTAAACATTTTGTTTGTTCTACTAGTTTTTTGAGCGAACAACTGCGCCTATCCGTCTTGCGATGAGGCAGGCCAAATCATCCGTGGCTATCGTACTGGCGTGCGGTGAACTGTATCAAATTCCGGAGAAGGTGTGGGAAATTCGGGGACATGTGGACAGGTTAGATATCCTCACGTATGTTTGACTATCGATTTAATCTTGTCCAATCACCTTAGACGCGACTCCTACAAATCTGTTATTGGAGTAACCAATCCCCGACTGAGTTTGTGCTACCTTACGCCCTTTGTATGCCAGGCGGCGACCTCGCTATTGGGGTATACCTCCTGGAATTGGCGGACTGTGATCGAATTATGGCTTAGAGACACCGTCGCGCCATCTCACACCGATATGATTTACTTCGAGCGAAACTTGGTGCCACTAATTTTTTTGTTCTCTCCCTGGCAGACTCGCCCTCTTGGGATACCTTTACCGCGCGCGATTACTTCGTGTCCGTGTACGCCCGCTGAAGGATCCACCGGACGGCAAAAGATCTGGGTCGTACGTCACAGAGCTCGGCATGATGATTCGATTCGCGACGTTATCGTCAGGATCATCTGCTCGGCTTGTAAGACAACCAAGAGGTTACAGATGCCCAATGCGCCTGGGTGGCTGCACAAATCTGGGGGCTTATTCGCGTCTGTTGTGCCGTACTTTGATTGGTAGATGATAATGTGACTGTGATTGCGACGAACCAATGCATTTGATCTGATTATCTTTAACGATTCCGACGTGCCTGCTCGCAAGACGGACAAATTTTAAGGTCGAGTATTGAGCTTTGATAAAGTCCATGTAAATAAGCTTTATTTATTTTGGTTCGTAAAATCGTCGTTACAACAAGAATCAGCCTCGTGTCGCATGACTTCGAGGTGAAAAGCAAAGAGCGAGGAAAATATGGAAAACAATCTACATCGCGTGGACTGATAGTACGGGGCTCGTACGTGGCAAAAGGGCATAGATGAGAATACCGACTCATCGCCACGTCTTGTGACATTCAAGCCTAATGTCCAGCTGACTACAACCCTCACCGGACTTCACCCCAAATTTGTCCAAGGCAAGACGGGAGGAAAAGGGGGAGGAAAGGTGCAGGATAGCGTCAACAGGTAAAATAAATGCGTCATACATACCTTCTGGGATAGCATTAAGTGCGGCTCGAGCTGGCGCCGGATGTCGGGGCGTGTTTGTAGCTTGTCGGGGCTATCCGGTTCCTTGTAGCGCCTTGTATTACCATATCCGGGTCATGTATAGTACTTTATGATTATAAATGTTCTACTTATGGATACATTAAACTGCGTCGATCCTTCGACGCCGGATTTAGTCCAAGTGACCGACGCGTACCGCGTTATTTGGTACTGTCGGCCCCAAGGTGAGCTCGCACTGCTTACATTTACCCGTATACTCACCTCCTGCCGCCTTCCACCGCCCCACCTTTCTCCGTTCGTCATGTCCAACACGTAGTCCCCGAAAAGGAAACGAAGGATTGATCCTCCTCGCCCTCCTTGAGCCTCTGCTGGGGTGAACCCCGCCTTGCGCATAGAGCATACGCAATCCCATAGCGTTCCGAATGTCGCGTCGGGTGTTGTTGTTCCGTCTACCCAAAGTAAGTGTGAGTGTATGCGCCTTTTCTCACCATCTCTTACCTGTTTCTCAGTCGTTCGGGCCTCCTCGGTGTACCCTACGCCTGCGCAAACCGTTCGGAAAGAGGCGAAAAGCCGAATGCACTAGTTTTAGGTACGAAACCAGCGCTCCCTGCTCTAGACTTCAACGCTAGTAAGTCAATGGTGACCTTCAATTGGCTGTGAACTCACCTAGTTCCAGCCGCGCCGCACCCCAATGCACAAGCAATCGCCATCGGATCTAATGAGGATGAAGATGATGAGGAAGGTTAGTAATAAGGCACGAATAATTTGAACGAGTACTTACTTCAATCCTAGAGTCCAAGAGTGGAGAGGAAAAGGCGGCGGGCAATGCATCAAACAACGAGACAAGAATAGTGGGATAGCGGAGATGGAGGAACGGTTGGTTAGGGCGGCGAGGGCGAGGATAATGAGCCGGATCTCGCGGTCGACTGTAAGAAGTTAACATAACGCAGATAGATCAAAGGCTCCGGCAGAATACCGCAAGTATTTATTATCCCGTCCCATATTCACCACTCACCTTGTAATAGAAGGCTGAACGCCGCTGCAAGGCCCTCGACGAGTCCAAACTCGACCGTGCACATTTTGGAGCGTCGGTCGAACCGGCGAACCGGTCGTCCGAGTACTCGGACCAGGACAAGGCTCTTTGCATCGTGCAGGAGCCGGCGTATCGTGCGGAGACGGTGAGTACGGTTTTAGCTAATAAAATAGAGTAAAGCGGGCAGTCGAAGCAGAGGTGGCAGAGGTGGTAGAGGCGGCAGAGGCGGCAGAAGCAGTAGCGGCAGAGGCGGCGATTATGGTAAAGGTGGCAGGGGCGGCAAAGGTCACGGAGAGGAAGAACGATAAAGTGTTGGGATCGAAGAAAAAGAGCGGGAGGAAGGGGAAGAAGGGGGAGTAGTGTGACGCTGGGGTTGAGGCGTTGGCTGCCGTTTCATTCCAAGTGGGCCAGAACATGCCAATCATGACCATACTGAAGAAAAAGAGTCGTGGAGCTTAACCAAATGCGTACCTGGAGTTTTCACCTTTATACCCAACTTTATTCCCTATCTTTCTCTCTTCGCCTTCAATAGTCTCGCGTTTGCCCCAATCATAATTCGTTTTTGTTTTTGTTTCGCATATCGTTTGTGTCTTGGTTTCTGAAAGATCGATTGCTGAAGCGGTTATCATGTATCATTGCTTCTGTACACAAGAGAAAAAAAAGATTGAATGGAAGGGACCGAATAGATTGTTAAATAATGTAAATTACAAGCAATCAAAAAGAACGTACCTTGTGATGAACGAGTAGCATTTTGATTGTCAACGTCAACGTCAAGAGGCTCAGTCTAGAAGGACATGATGTAAGCCAAATGACAGTTGTCGAGTGTACGACTTACCTGATGCCGCCGAATCGTCAACCAACGATCCATCCTAATTCGCCATTCAAGAGCCCGCAGTGTAAGCGGCATGCTGTAAATCTGGGCAATCAGCTTGGGGGGAGAAAAGCTCTGTATTGTGCGGCTGCACGTAGGGTAAGTGGATGCGACTTCAAAGTCGCCTGGATCGTATCGTGGGTCGCTTGTCCAAACGCGTACAGCGCCCACGTCCGAAGATAAGTGTTACGGGGCGTGGGGTGCTCGTTCTCCGCCACGGTGGGGCCGTCCCAATCGTCTGGTGCGCTTTCGTCATTGGGAGAAACCCGGATTTATGGGCCAGCCCCGCCAGGCCCGCTATCTTTCTTGTCTTCGTCGCTTCTGCCTCCATTCCCACCATCCCCGCCGTCTTCGTTATGTTCGCTACCCCCGGCGTCCTCATTGTCCCTATCACCTCCATCCCCTCCATCCCCTCCATCCCCTCCATCGATGTTGGCTCCCCCGCGTAGCCTGATCGTGGGCAATATTTCGGTCCCGGCACAGGAGCTCCCCGAACAGCCGAGCGTCTGCTTCAGTGTCCCGGGAGCTAGATATGAATCGCCCTCGTTATCCGAAGGCGTAGCCGACTGGGAGCGCGAGGTTGAGGATGATTGTCTACGACGCAAGACGGGGGCAGGAGGGGGATTGGCCAGTGCTAGGGTGAGGAGAAAGGTGACCATGAGCTAGAAGGGCCGGCACAGCATCCCGAAGCGAAACCAGAGCCAGAGTTAGCTCGAGAACCTGACCAAGGTTGAGCAAGATTTTGCTCCAGAGACCGAGACTGAGACTCAGAACTAGACTTAGATAACAACCGAGAACTAGAGCGCCCGCGGGTTCGTGGGGGAGTTAGTTCAAGCGGTGGATTAAATTTGTCTAGTTCCTCGTCATGTTTTTTGTTGATCGATGCAAGATTCGGACTACGAATTATGGAGTGACTGGTGATGGGGGCGGGTTGGAGTCGCGAGCTAGGATGTTGGCCGTGTAATCGCCAATGTTTATTCACTGTAGCGATATGCCATTCAATGCCACATTCAAAGTGCATTTACAATCGCAGGTTTGCGAGTTTAAAGTCGAATCAAGAACGCGAGAAATCGATTTCCTGCCCAGAATTGTGATCTAATTTCGCTGCAAACTCACGTAGTTTGTTCGTACTTACCTTTCGTGCAGTTTGAGCGCCTTCTGAAGCTCCTCGGCACTCTGCATGCTGAGGAAGGGGGCGCAGGAGGGGGCAGAGGCGGATGGGGGCTTGGCGCGGTGGTGGTTAAGTCTAAGTCGCGCGACTTAGACGCGTCTCTGATCAACAGAGGATTTGAAATTAAGGCGTCGATCGCCCTGATGATCGAATTCCCCTTTCGAGTCTAATCTGACCCTTGTCAGGGCAGATCTTATCGACGACCGGACCAACAAGGTGAGCGCGTCTTATCTATTGCATAACTGTTACATATTCATGGTTGGTTTTTTCCTGGCTTTGCCCTCGCTCTTCCCTAGCTCCCACGTCCAGCCCTATACCAAACCGGGGTGAAGTCCGGTGCCTTGCCCACGACGCGTCCAAGGCCCCTTGTGGTCGCGAGGCTTACTCATCTGCTTGCTCGAAGGATCGATCACCTGTTATGCCTCTCAGTTTGTTGAATAGTTGTCGTCCAATACGTGTACATACCTTCGTCACCTCCCATTTGTACGCGTCGCGCGAATCCAGCGGAAACTCCTTCGCTCGGAAGTCATACGGCTGCTGCACGATCTGAACGCCGGCGGCCGAGGTAAGCGAAACACCTTTAGGACAAATTGCTATCCTAAGGTAAACGTGCCGGCAGCTTGAGCGATATCGGTAGAACACTTCGTTGTGCTTCTCTTGCACGCGGCCGTCCTGTTTTTTCCACTTGACTTTCTCGCCTCCAGCTTCAACCAGGGGAGCGCAAGGACAAAGGGACCAAGGGATCGGAAGCGGGTAGCCATAAGGCCGGCTGCTGACGCTGCCAAACGTGTACTTCGTGATCGACACTCTCTCCTCGAGAGCAAGCTCGTTCACTCCAGGTTCGCCTCCCGTCTCGTGTCCACTGTTGGATGGCTTGCGTTCGTATACAATCATGTCGGTGTGATATGACACCCTCCTGTCCGCCGCCCAGATCCGCTTGAGCGCGCTGACCAGCGGGGTCCCGAGGTAAAATAGGTGCGCGAACAACCGGGGGAGGAGAAGACCCCATTCTTCGGGGTATAAGGTGCTTGTGGACGGCGAGACCAAACACCCCCAATGTGGTCGACTGCGCGGATGGTCAACTTGGCACCAGTCGCTCGGAATGAGACTCACTTCACTAACGCAGCTGCGATATTATGCACCACATTATCCTTCTTCAGGCTGAGGCCACATGCAATCGGGAATATGCGGGCAGAGAGGGCTTTGCCAGCAATCTCGTCATACTGCTTAAGCATCCCGTCCAGCATCGCTCCCTCCTCCTCTTGCTCATTATCTCTGAACCACCAGCCCCCCTGGATATCGCTCTCGGTGAACAAGACGTAGACGAGATGATACGGCGATTCGATGCTTCACCCAGCGATCAATCAGCTCTCCAAGGTCGATTTTGATGGGGGCACTTGCTTCAAGATCCCTTTACTGTCACTTTCGGCGAGCCACATGGGCAGCGCGACGTAGTACGATGACACAACAACGTGGAACGCTCCCAGTACGGCCATCACTGTGTTGAAGATTCGTCGGCAGCGCTGTTCGAGCTTGGGTAGATAGTTAATAATCAAGACGACTTGCGAGCTATTCACGCGACGCTGCGTGGCCCGAATGCCGCGATTGATAACATACTGGGCGATGGCGGGACTCAGCTCGCGTCTCGTACGGTCATAAACTTGTCACGTACATTGATCGGGCGGTGGGGTGATTGTTCCAAGCAATCCGGGCACCAAAAGTGATACTCAAGTCGCTCGAAATCATCCGGCAGTGTGATACAATTGCGTTTACGATCGTTGGCGTCATGGAGGGCGTTGGGAAGGGCGTCCGGCCGAACGTCGGACCCAGCGGGTTCATCGGGCGCATTGGAATCATTGGACTCGGCGTCGAAATCCTCTCCGTCGTCCTCGTCGGGATTAGTCACGCAACACGATAGGCCACACCCCGCGCACTCGATGAGCCTGTCGCCATCCTCGCAGATAGAGCAATAGTGGGGCTATCAATGGATACATAGGTTCGAGTTTATCAACCGGAAATGTCAAGTTCACAGCACTTACAGCTGACTGCTCGCCGGCAGGGAGAGTCGCTGCGGTTCACGGTACAGTGTTAACATACTTCAGCCTGGCATGAGCTGGCTCTTACGTTGTCCGATGGTCGTCATTACCAAAACAATGTTGACAGAAGGAGTGTGTCGCGCTGTCACGTGAAAAGACACCGATGGCAGGGTCTCAAATGCAAATTAAATGGTGACACAATATATTCAAGTTCCAGCTTCGGGCTAACTGGCTCGGAACGAGCTGAATGAAGAGCGATCGGGCAAAAAACATGTGGTTAGATAGTCTGGCTTGTTTTAAATTTTATGTTTGCACGCAAAAAGTACAATACGCCGTCGTTTTCGAATGCTCTCGCCATCTGGTTGTCTGTCATGAGCGGTTGAAACTCAATGCGCGTTACGCCGGGATCTCACGCGCACTGAATTTAGGGTCTAGAGGCTATGTCACATACCACTTGGGCAAGTGTCAGTTAGACTAACGCATTGCCCGGAACCAGAAACACAAACTTACTGCTCCACCCTCGGCATGCTACAGTTAGTCAGCGAACACAGCCGTAATGCATATACATGGGCAGTCTTGCTGGACAAGAAGATCCAAATGTTCGCCTGTGAGCCTTTAGATACGACTATAAACCTGCAGTTTCTATGGAAACAGTGCGTTTGTGCGCCGGGCCGTCGGAAAGCTCGTTCTACGTTCCGGTTGGCTAAGTATATGAACCCAAAAATATCAATATTGTGGGACGTACTGAAGTAGTAGCAGAGTGATAAAAAAGTATGTTATGCCGCACCGGGAAATGTTGTGTGCTGTATGAGATTTGGGCGAAAGGCTTCAGTACAAGGACCTTGAAGCGGAGTATTAGCTTATACGGCGTAAGCGTCAAATCCGTGGTTTGCAAATTTTGTGTCTTGTTTTTGGGTTGGGGGAGGGGGGGGGGGGTGACCTTCCAGATGCGAGGTAATAGAGTCTTGCTATTTAGTCGATCTCAGTACGATTACGAGGCGACTTCTGTCTGGTGACTGATAGCAGTAGCTTGTTGATAACACAGGCTTATAAACACGATTGAGAACGAAAAAGGGCTCGTGTGGGCCGGGCATCTTGCCCGCATTTGGAGTTCAATCAACCTGTCCAACCTGTGCTTGTTTCCGCCTCACGCCAGCATTTAAGGTTACCGACCTACGCGAGATGCGTAGCCAAGCTAAAGAATTGAAGGACTGTGCCTCAGGTTTATTATTCTTGGGAGGAACTTCCATCTGAGACAAACTTAGTCGCGCAGTCTGGACGTTTAGCGGGGGCAGCATGTGTATATAGCCTACTATGTCATAGAAGATAATGAAAGCGCTCAATGACTTAGCCTGCAGGAGCAGAACGGCAGCAACAGCGCCATTATAGCGCTTGTTCATGCTTTAGAGGCGAATTGGCTTTATGTATGCGCCGCGATCCGATTGCATGTACCACCGATCCGCCTCGGTAACATCAAATCAGTACCGCAGCATTTTATGCAGATATTCATCCGCCTACCGAATCGAAGCTAGTCGGCGACGTTTGACACTCGGATGAGATAGAAGAGCATAGTAGGGCCTAGGTTTGACTGGAGTCATAGACACGATTCATATTCATTTGGCAACTTCCTTCTGTATCAAAAAGTGGCCCGCACCCGGGCCCCTTGCACCTCGCTTCTGCCACTTTGGCACGGGTGAAGCGAACTCTCAGAGCAACAAATATCCAAGCTAAAGTAGCTCCAATAATATCCGGTCCAGTTCAAAGAAGAGCCGAAGCACATCTCGACCAAGCCGGACACCCACGTTAGATTACACCGGTGAAGATGCAACGACAATCATCTTGAGCTCTATCACACCACTAATAGATCATCAAGCAGACATATTGAATTTTCTGTTTTTGTAATTACACGAGCCGCGGGAACATATTCAAGAAGCAAGAGACGACACAGGTAATCGCACATTGAGTCGGATTGAGCACTGGTTCTATTGTACTCGCTTCTGTTCTACGCGATGTACTTCTATCTTTTGTGTGCATGCTCACATGTATCTCGCCTATTGTGTACCTCGTAGATTACACACTTCGATTTATCCGGTTCACTTGTATATAAACCAATGTACCTACATGCGAATCTATAGCAATCTAGCCCCTCAGCGTGCCTACCCCGAGAGGCCGATATGTACTTCCATTCCACTGCGCTTCACCTTCTTTTATAGGTTCACTGTTGGACAGTAAATCACGCTTAATTTCGGTTCGTAAGCTTCACGTTGTTGTATTACTACACCTTGTTGTTAAAATTGAAAGAAAAAGAATTGTACCCTATGTTTTATGTGGGAGTAGTCCACAACCTGATCGGACAGTCCCGCAAAATAACACCGACTTACACCAACTGAACGGAAAACTCATATTATATTAGAGGCTTGTATTTTGCCTGAACCTGACGTACGCAAGATACCTGCATACACCCCTCAATCCTGCGCACATACGACACGGGTTTAGAGGCACCTCTGAACTCCTAGTGGATATGTCTACAAACAAGGAGTATGCGGGCCTAGATTGTGGTACATTCTCTCCAGATGCTAATTAGGGCTTTTTTGTTTCATTGTTGATTCCAGGAGACAATAGTGCTTATCACAGTAGCCGCTACGGAGGCGATCCAGCTACTGATTTGGTACCCGATACAAGCTCGAATCGTCTCGTGTGACTTATAATGGCGCTATGGCCACAGTGTGTATAAAATCAAATTAAATCGAAATAATCTACGCACTCTCCTCGGCGTGCAACGAACCGGTTTGCATTTTATTCCAATTGAACGCGCCGCCGATATTATTCAAATCTGTGCCTGTAGCGAAAACTGTAACGACCTCGAATCGACCGCCGAATCGCCTCTATAGTGGCTACTGTGATAAACACTAATCTTTGTTTTTTGTGTATATACATCTCTATCCATTACACGCTTACTATCATTTCTGCTACTCATCATCATCTGATGAAGGAGTATATAAACTACCCTCCTCCACTCCATCATCCTGACCTGAATCATTGTTTGACCAGGATACACCGCCCCCACCCTCAGTCGAATCATCAATTGCAATCACACTAGACTCCCTGGGACTAGAGTGTATGCTAATGACCTCGTGATATTCTTCTATATCGTCGTCCATTAGGCTGATAGCTGTGAACCGTGCAATTGCCTCTTCCTTGTGTTCTGAAGATAACCATTTTTGCAGCTTCCCGATATACAAAGTGTTGCCTTCATCGCTCGAGAGCTCTGCATCCCCATAAACGACCACACTCGGCCATACCGATATCAAAAGGCTGGTGAATAGAGATTAGACGCTGAGACAGTAATGTATCGGACAATTCAATACGTACCATGCAGCCATCACCGGATCCCACAAGACTTCGGAGGGTGTCCGGTGCAACAGTATCTGACGGTCGGTCTTCACTATCAGTGATACGTTCCGCACGCCGCGCTGCGACTCAGCAGTTGCTGCTGTTTGTCCGGGGTAGTGATTGGCAAGTTGTGTGTGCCTATACTTTTGGACGCCAATAGTGCACCGCAGCTCCTTGAGGTTCGGATATGCGTTGGCAAACAAGCCAATGAGCTGCAACGGGATAACGAAACTGACGACACTAAGCGAGACAAGGTCTCCACCCAAGCTAGTCAGGGACTCTAGAAGTGAATTGCGAAAAAACAATACATGTCGTGGGGTTTCAGCTTTTGTTGAAAACCGCCGAAGTCTGAATCGGGGGAGCACTTTGCCGGCAGAAGTATCAGTCCAAAAAGAAGTTTCGTGTCTATCAACGTCATCAACGTGTAAGTCTCGCAGGTTTGGAGCTGCCTCGCTCATGGCAATCAGGGCTTCAACACAGTGGGTAAAATATGCGCTGCCGTCGAATCGACTGATAGTCCATGTCAAACGGCTGATCCTTCGCACCAAAACTTCTAGCTGCAGCAGTGCGGCAGCTAGACGAGATTTTGTCCGTTCAATCACAAGGTGATCTAAAGAAGGGAATGGCTTGTCGGCCATCAAGGGCAACCGATCCCAAGTATGCTCAACTAAGGAAATGACTCGAAAATATGAGAGTCGTGGCAGACCAGAAATTACCAGCCAGGCATTTTGTGCAGCCAAGAAAAATCCATTGACCGTCAGAGTAGTTAAGCGTTCCCAGCTGGGAAGCCAAGAAAGCATGCGAGCAGACCAGTCCATTATGTCCAATTCAGGGACAACCCCGGTTGGGCGCCCATCTCGGCTGTCATCAGAGAAGGAAGTAATTTCGGACGCAAACGACTGCCCTAGATGCATAGAGATAAGATCCGGCGCCCGGGCATGGAGGATACTGGGGTCGATAGTCATATAGTTAACGCAAAACGACACAGTATGCAGTGATTCGCATAGAAAAAGTAAAAAGAGGTCGCAGACATTGTTTGGACGCCGCGTGATGTCAAGCCACTCGCTGCTGTATGCACGACCGAAGGATAGGCTCTGTAGGTTGGGAAGCAATGAGTGTCGATATGTATGTTTACTATCCGAAGGGGCCTGTAGGTTATGAAGGAGTAAATTCCAGTACACGGGGAGCACGCTAAGCCCAATGCTGAGGGTATGCACATGTCGACCAACGATGATGAGACGATTCATCAGATCTGCATTGAGTAGCAGCGACATCTAACAAGCCAGAACTGTTAGAAAAACCATGTGGATGAAAGTATTTTGTACACACCTGGCTTTCTCGTAGCTCCCTGCCTGGCTCATTGTGTTCGGGCTCGTCAGGCTCAAGTTGATTGCCAGCAGCATTTGATACAAGGCCAAAGATATTGTGAACATGATATATAGAGCGCCAGAGATGGGGAGTGAATATATTATTGACGTTTTTCGAGACCAAACACAAACTCCAGAGAGTTAACCTCCGAAGTCGGACAGGCATGAAAGACATGACAAGAACCCAAAGTTCGGAAGGTAGTATGGGAAATGTTTTTCGACGCATAACAGAGCCTATGTAGAAGTGGAACTTTCGTCTTCGAGGCTTGGTCGAAGTAGGCTGGAAAAGGGCGAATTTTACGTCGCCTATCACGTGATCTGTTTGTAGGTGCGCTTCCTATAGTAGTTTATATACTTAGTCCTTTGTCTCTAAAACCTTATTCTTAAAACGTACTTCAATTCGTACAGAACTAGCTTGCCACGCGGCTCGCAAGCTCGCCGCTTTGGCTTCGCGTCGCGCCTGCGGCGGGCCGGCACTTCGCGCCGCAAGCGCTCCCCCGCATAGCGGATAGACTGTATGGACGATACATCTTAGTTACTGCTTAAACTCCAATATAATATTTTATTGTTTCAGTATGCATTGGCTTGAGCTATGCACATAATGAGCTGGGGGCCACTGCTTGCATAATCTTTGGCATGTCCCGTCGGCTAGCATAGGTACCGGCAGGGTGGGGGGACGCAAGCACCAACGGCCAGGGGTAGCGCAAGTGTAGCCAGATTGGGAGGGCTCGTGTATGCAAGCTAACCGGGCGTGTCAAAGTGGATGACAGGTGGGACGCAGAAGTGACGTGCAACATTGAGTGCTGACACAATATGGTTGTGGTCAAGCGCGTCGCTGTGTGTATCACATAACCCGGCACGGTGTGTTGGCATTTCCCCTATCAAGTATAGCGCATGCAGCTGCGTCGGCTCCGTTATATGTGCTCATAAGTAAAGTCTATTATATCTGTAGCGACTATTGTGCTTCCCAGAGCTCTTTTGAGTACCTGACTCCATTCTAACCACTTACATTTCTATTGTTAATTCTTGTAGCCTCCCTCCTTACAGTCATCCACCACGTAGTGAGTTACCACCACGTCACGAGTCAAATCTTGGAGCTAAACGCCGACTAACGGCATTTAGTATTTCGCATTGACTCGTTTGATGGTGGGTCACGCGGAGGGCCGATGGGAACGTTTTCGCCGTCGCCACTCAGCGGACTCTGAATGTACGAGTGTAGAAATTTGGCTACTGGATGCTATAGTGTATCTTTATGCCTACGCCAAAAATGGTACGGTTTCGCAGTCTTACCGCGGAGTCGTGAGCTGCACAAGTTTTTCAACTCACGTGATGGTGGATGACTGTATAGCCAGTTCGGCAACCGCCGAACAAAAAGCGGTCCGCTTCCCAGTCCGTGATGGTAATGCCGTGTTTTTAAGAGTTAATAAATAATAAATAATAAAGTTTCTTCCTTTTACAACAGACGACTTGTCGCATATTGCTACTAATAAAGGTACGAACAAGCACTAAAACTGTATATATGCGCACTCGCGTCCATATGTAGAAAGTTACTGAAAAAGACCATCCAAAATATTGTTTTCAATCACCTTCTTCTGGTACGTCGAATCGTTATCTTTCGAGTCAAAAACTGCATCTTCCTTCGCGAACATAAGTTTGTAAGATATCGAAACACGTGCTATGTAAGATAGCTAAGTTCGAGATTTTTACCCTGATAAGAGTATATACCCCCATAACTTCGCCTGGGTAACAGTTTACGATGCCCTCCAAAAGCTGCTATATAGTCACGTGAAACCTCAGGGTAGTGGGCACGGGTGGCTTTCTTCTCGTGACCACCACACTCCATCATGGCACTTCAGTACTTGTTCACTACATTAGAGCTCGTTTATATGATTCTTTCGCACCTCTCGGTGCACGAATGTGCAAAGGTACTTACCGTCAACACTATCTTCTTCCAGGAAGGGGTGAAATTTGTTTGGAGAGAGCTTTCAAGTCCGGCCCCGCTCTTCGCACTCATTTGCCGCCATGAACTCAAGGTTGCGCCTAGCGGTTATAGAAGTTACAAGGTGAGCAAGCAGCATAAATACTCCACTACTCACTCGGAACCAACTATTGATATGCAGATAATCGCCACCAAAAAAATACCTCCCAAGCGCTGGAAGCGTTCACGCATGTACGCAGACTGTGTGCGCAAGGTGACCAATTTCTGAGAGGCATTCCACCGACAGAGTGTTTGCTGGTCTGGCCTTAGCGGTCTCATACGACGAGGATCCGTGGCGGCTAATGTGCAGGTAATAGAGGTTTCTTGGGGCGATTCTCCCACGAGGACTACAAACGTCAGGAATGTAGCCAAGCTACTTCTGGAACCGGCTACCTCAACCCTTAGATGCCACGGAAGTTGTCGTCCTGGGCTCTCAGTTCATGAGGCGAAGGACATCTTAAAACGCGCCCAAACTGTAAGCTCAAGTTTGACTGACTTGATGCTTCGGACGGAGAACCCCGAAAATGAAGAGGCGGTCGTGGCATTGACACTGCTGATCCGAAACTTTGAATCTTTGCTCTCGGTAGATCTTTCTAAGGAGCTGGTTACTGGGTCAATGCTGGACTGTATGCGTGATCTGCCCAACCTTGAGAAACTCGTATTGGCTCTACCATCTGAACGTGCAGAAGCTTCACTATGGGATTATCTTGCCAACGAAGGCGATTGGAGGGGGCAACCATTCCCCTCCTTGCGGTTCTTGGCGTTCCACGAATCTCATTGTTCCGCCATTCATCGTCTTCTTTCTGCGCGTCATTCATTCCTCTTCGGGATCACCAAGCTCTATGTGCAAATCAGTAGCCGTGTAGGCCGCCACACTGCTGGGCTTGAATTTTTTGCATCACTTGCTGAGCTCATCGTTAGTGAGGCATCTAGTCTTCAGGATCTGACCGTTACACTCCCGGATAATCCTGGTGGCCCTTGGAGGTTGTCACAGGAAGTGTTCAGTCTTTTTTTTTCGCTGGACCTTCGTCGCTTGGCTTTGCACAACGTTCGGCTGCCGATAGCTTCGCCCGGACTTGCTGTGATCGATGGGAAGTGGCCGTTCCTATCGCACCTAGTCATGCCTTACCAGTACGTCCGGCCAAACACTCTGCTCCAACTAGCTAAGCGCGGGGCGTTGCGACTCCTTCGTGTAGAGGTGCAAACCCCTCAACCTGGTGAAGAGGTTCTGACCGACGAGATGGAGGTCAACGATTCAACCGTACCGATGCAATTGGAGAGCCAGTTTAATATAAAGAAAACGGATCAGCATACAGCCGAGACAATGGCTAGGTAAGCACTTTATTACGACAAATGGTCGCGTACCGCTGACGATATTTTTGTAAACAGATTTTTGTTGTATTGTTGGCCGAGTGTGTCTCTGGTCTGGCGCCACAGGGTCGAACGTTGGCCGTTCGAAGAGCCGAGCCGCGCCGCATACATTGCTCTGCTCGCAAAAGTCAACGAGCTGCGCGACGGTAACCCACAAGCCATTTCCCTTCCAATCGCCTGAAAAAGACGTGATTTCTGCATATCCCCCCCCCCCTTCCTCCGTGAAAAATAGTATATAGTCAATTAAGCTCGCATCTTGGCTCCGTTCTGTTTGTGAGACAATGTTGAAGCTCGGGCAGTCCGCTCCATATCCGAATTTCAACATGTTTGAAGACATACGTCAGGCAAGGAATACGCTCAGTTACGCCTACCGCTTAGCTTCGGCACCCTTTACCTTGGTTATACGCGTTAGGATATGGTGTTGGGGCTCCTCGATGCCGAAGCGAGGGTTCGGAGGGAAAGTGAGCGCGAGAATGAAATCTGATCGCCTGTAGAAACCGCTCGAATGTAGAAGAACATACGAGGATAGTGAGTCGGTAGTTGAGTCAAGTGTATGCGCGGCACTTGCGCATATGTCTCGGAGTACATAACCGTAATCGTAGGGTATAAATACAGGCTCCCCAAGCCCTCTCCTACCCATCCCCATACTCATATTCATACTCGTTTTATATTCGTTCTACCGTTCACAGTGTATACATTTTGATTTCATAATTGCCAGATACATAGTATCCAGCTCCTTGCACGGCCAATTAATACTAGCCCAATCTTTGTTATATTGGTACCAGAGTAATGTGCTGGCAATATACATGAAGAACAATACTAGTAACCCACTCGGACAAACGTATTGTCCTGCTTCCCATACGCTAACTGAGGACTCATTAGTCGTTTAGCGCTGAGAATATAACCGCCGCCGACTCCAATCCATAATTTCCCCCGACGCGCGCACCGATGCGGGATATAATTGAGCTACTGATGGCACCAGGTGCAACCGGGTTTGTTGGCGCGAAATTACGCCGCTACGCGGCGTTTCACGGTATCTTCAAGGGAAAAATCGCGAAAGAGTTGGCAACGAATTTAGGACGGTATGTGGGTCTAGTCACTAGTCAGCTAGATATGTGCAAAGCGAGATAAAGTACTTACACTCCGGGTATACGCGCTCCATTCGACTACAAGCTTCTACCGGTGTGTTGCCCTTACCAAACAGTAACGCCATCCAAATATCCTAGAGTTTGATGAGATCGCGGCGAGCCGAGTCATTCGAGGAATGAATTCGTTTATTGTTGCCCATGGAACAACATTTGACATGGCGCGCAAGCCACGATTTCGCGGCAGTATCGATCGACAGAAAACCCCCATGGAGCTCAAGGTGGGTTGTATCGGAACACATCGTCAGCAACGTAAAATATAGCGTGAACCGTTAGACGGCGCACGCCTGGCCCGTCGTAATCATACCGGTAGTAATATGTATAAAACTATCAGCAAGTGACAATTCAGATCGGTGAGCTTACTCTTCAAACCGTTCAACATATCCTGCAATCTTGAGACAAAGCTGCTGGATGCGATTGCGAGTGTTTGTTAGTTTGAGATGACATTGTATTGAATATCTACTGGCTCTAGGAAATGGTCGTAGTACTTTGCTCCAGATGTCCTTTAAGCACAATAGATCAGACGTAAGTTATCTAGAAAGGCTAGGCCTCCTCACTGAGCAAGTGTTAGATGTTTGAATGTTGGAAATGGTCGGATAAACGAGGCAGGTAAAAGGTTCGTCGCCGCCTTAGTTCCTCTGCCGATTGCCGCCCATTCAGCAGTTGGGATCGGATGGTTTTTGCGCCCAGAATTCTTAAAATCCAGCGTGCATATTAGTCCACAGGGAGATCAGGTTGGGGCCGTGGTCTAGAAGAGAGAAATGCATGAATTCGTGAGGTTAAGACATGATTCGGTCGATTAAAGGAATGCGATGTAGTATAGATGGTCCAGAGAGCCCGTATTTTTCAGCCAAGTGGTCGTGTTCCTGCCAAGTCTTTGCACGCTCTAGCCGAGCAAGCTGAGCCTGAGTTTTCGCCTTAGTTAGCAGCGGGAGGTCAAGAGGATCGTATCAATCAACAGTGCCAGTACGAGTTTTGTCGGGTTCCAGAGGTTGCGCGAGAGGGATATAATGTGTTTTCTTTCAGCATGATAGCATCCGACGCTTGATGAGCTTAGTAGTGTTAAGTCACCTAACTCTCGCACACTCACTCATTTCGTCAAAATCGGTCTGTAAGTCTTCCGCATCCCATCAATTGGATTCACGGTAGTCTTCGGCCGTGATGTTAATGAAACCATCTTCCTCCTCCAATACATTCTTGTCGGAGAGTTGGAATAGGGACGAGGGTCGAGAAGGGGTGGCTTTCCGAGGTTGAACCAGCCGTGGCGTGCTTGCAGCGTCAGGCAGATGGTCCGCGGCGTCAATATCAAAAGAAATTGCCGTTATAAGTGTGTAGCTTATTTATATAATATAGTTAGCTGGCATATATCTATGAAAATCTTTGTGCGCACCTGGCAAATTGCCATTATCTAATGGCGTCGTCATCTAACCCATATCTTCATTACCACCGTCTAGCCCATTATCCTGAATAGTCTCCAAGTCCATATAAGAGCAGCTACTACTTGAAGAGCCCGAGTTACTAGCAGTTCCAGTTCCGTTTCCAGCGCCATTGTTCTCAGCAGCGGCCAGTTCCAGAGATAGCTTACGTAGGTGTCAAAATCTATTACGAGGGAGCTGATACTGGTTCAGTGATGCCAGTAGACATCTCCTTCGTTGCCGTCGTTCGTGGTGCCGCCAAGGTGAGTGGATGGGTCGACGCGGGTTGACTTGACAAGATTTCGCGCGCAGAGCGCACGTGATCTGCATAATTTCCAAATCATCCCGCTCGTCTTCTTCACTTCCAACCACGACATCCCTCCGCCACCAGAAATCTAACTCCCCTAAAACAATCGTAATAAAAATATGAGTGCAGCTTGCGCTACTCTCATCCGTTTACTAACTTCTTTCCGCAAAATCCGCTCACCTCGTGTCTTTAGGCGTGTCACATCGGGTGTATGTGGACCGATCAATTTTGATTTCAGCCCCGATCCAAAACTGGCATTGTATTAGAGATTAATAGATAGAAAATACGTGAACATGATTTAAGATATCCTGAACAGAAAACATCACAGAGCACCACATGCTTCTTGGATGATACAAGCGGAGACCGCTAGTAATTACAATTACGTAGGTCTTTGACTTTTTGCGACAAGGATTCATATGAGAGACGGGTTGGTGGAACGAGGCATGTCGGCCAGCGGTGAACCTTGTTACGCCAGACCAAGGTGACATTTGGCCAACACCGTATCATAAACCTGTGAACAGCAAATAATGCTCAACGATATGTATAGTCTTCCCGTCACTTGGTTGTCGGAAGCACTGACCTAGCCATTTCTTCAACCTCGTCTTCGGAAGCACCCTCTATATCAAACTGGCTCTCTAATTGAACAGGTGTCGCCGAGGCGTCAGTCTCAAACCCCGTGGTCAGCTTCACATTGCCTGTTGAAATGCGTTTTACGTCTACGCAGAGAACCTGCAACGCGGGACGCTCGGCGAGTTGTAGTAGATCAACAGGCCAGACCGGCTGATGCGGCATGATCAGATGAGACAGCAGTGGCCATCGCCCAGCGATGTGAGCAACACCTAGCGATTCATTGGGTAGCTTGACGGTATGTAATGTCAACCGGCGAAGGTTTAATGAGAAAAGACACATTAGGTGCGCAGGCGACATCTCACAGGGGTCTACACTGCTCGGCCATGCAACCGTCAAGTCCTCGATCTGGGATCCATGTTCAGTTACCAACACAAACAGCCTTGTAAGAGACTCCGTCGAGATGTTACAGAAACCGAAGTGGTTACTGATGTGCACGTACAGCTCCGTGATATTGTTAAGTAGTGACGGTCGCGCGAAGAATAGTTGCCCGATGGCAGCACAAGAAATGTAAGAGAGGAAAAGTGACTGCAAGGAAGGGAAGGGTAGCCCCGCCATGATATTGTCGACCTCCAAAGATTGGCACACAGACGGTTTGTTGCTTTGCGGCGGAGCAGAGAAGGTGAGCTGCTGTAGGTTGGGGAGACTGCACAGGTAATTGAGCACCAAGCCTGAAACCAGCTCTGAACCAAGCTGTAGGGTAGTCAGTTGTTTGCAGGCGCATATCTGCAGGACCAAAGCCTCGATTTCTTTGTTGTTCTCAGAGCTCGCCGTCTGTTGAGTCAAGTTGATCAAATTTGACCCTACGGCTTGAGCGTATTCCAGCATATGCCTCGCGTGTTCAACCAAGAGTCCACGGCTAACACTACTTCCATAGCATCTAAGCGTCAAGGTGGTTGGTCCAAGAAGCAGCCTGATAACTTTCCAAAAGTCCCAAGCCTCACTGGCGTCATAGTTGTGCCAGAGGAACTCGATTGTATCGACGCAGAGTGCTACGGGTGCGCGGGCTCGGAGGTGTCCAAGACCAGACCATTCAATACGTCGCTCAAACACCGGATGAAAATTGGTCACTTTGCGCATGCAGTCTGCATAGATGCGAAAGCGTTGCCAGCGTTTGCGAGCTATTCTCGTCGGGATTGATATCTAAATGGGGACAATGAGTCCTGCGGGTCCAGTTGAGACAGACTTAAATATGTGGCTCACTACGAGAGGCCTGTAGTCATTATCGATCTGCCTGAGTGGCTTGTCGAGAACCGCGAAGAGTGGGGCTGGATCAAAAAGCTCCTTCCAAACAAAACCCGCACCAGCGCGAAAAAAGATTGAATTAACAGAGAGTAACTTTGCGCATTCGGAGACTGACATATAGGATAAAATGATGAGGACAAGCTCCGGCATACTGAATACAGTGTGCTGTGTCATAGAAACTTATGCAGGTGGGAAGGGATACTGAAACTAAAGAGTGGTGGGATCGACTTCTTATATCATCACACGGATTGGGGTACGTGTAACGTGTGGTTCTAAAATCAAATAAATCGGAACATGTAGCATCAAGCAATTACATATACCTCACATCAGACTTAGAACCGCTCTCATGTCATAGTCAAGTCTCGTCGCAAGCTTCATTTCTTAAATACGGCATGTAAAATACGAGTCCATCCGGACTTCACCAGTCCGGGTATGCATTCGATTGTCGTAAAGAAATACGTGCGTATAGTTCAGTTACCGTTTTTGTGCAATCCCGTAATTGTTCAATGGCATGGCACGCTCCCTCGTAAGGTAGCTACCTCTGTTCTCTCCTGGACTCATAACCACCCTACCCTACACTCTAATCATCGCGATTATTGATTATTAGTTTCACTAATTAGCACTGCTTTCACTTTCCCGATGCCTCACGTAACCACCCAAACTCGGCACACAGAAGACCGCAACCATAATCGAACACCCGGCCTCGCCCTGTTGAAAGGACTTGCAAGCTCACCAACAACAACCCATCGAACATGCTGAAGGTCATTGGCGCACAAGATTGATTCGTCATGAAACCAGAAAATAACTGGTTTCTGCCCTCCGGCCAGTTCATTTGCTGTTCAGGAATGGGGAGCCCCGTTCTCTCCGACATATAGAGTATGAGACAAAACTCTTACAGTGTTTTGATCCCACGACTTGAATCGCCCATAAGGCGTAAGCGAAAGTATTTATTATAGCATATATAGTATCAAATGAAAGGGTGGAGTCGTAGCTACAAAACAAGCATACATACGAACCATTTAGCTAAAAAATCGCGGAATTGTGGTTGAAGCAGTACGTGAAGCACAACCCGACAGTTTCGTCCCTAGTGTCAGATTCTACAGACCGCAGCACATCTTCTGCGAAACACTGTATATGCATTCATGTATTGATTCGGCCATGCTTCTACTAGTACTTGAGTCCTTTTTGCTTACTTTCTACTAGCTAGTCAAGCTAGATCTACCTCTCTATCATGACCCAACCACTCTGTGAGAGAGCTGTTAGTTCTGCGATTGCTCCACTCCATTCTGACCACTCTTACTCTCACATCAAAGCTAGAATACCTTAGATCTTCACATTCTCCATCTCTAAAATTTGTCCAAAACATCGCTCAGACCGAGACGAATCTGGTGGGCGCCCTCGAAAGCTTCAGCAAAATCCGTTTTTCTCGTTGAGAAGGCGCTCTGTGGTGGGCGCCGATTTATCCGACTTAGCATGAGATGTATGCTAAAGGGCGCTATGGGTTCCGGTAAGGGCCTCAAATGCACTCATGAGGCTCATGAGCACCATGATGGCGCTTGTATGCGCCACGAGGAGTGTCGGAACGCTCACCAGTGTTATGAGAACCTAGTACTTACATCACAGGAATGGGTTTTGTGTGTCACGCTTGGTTTACAACGGACGCGGAGAGATGGAACGCAAATAAATCATTGTTAATATGATAACTAAAGAATCGGATGGTGCATACACGCTACGTGATGGTAAACCACACAAGAGACAACAACATCGACTGCGGGGCTGTTATGCACGTACAACACGTTAAAGACGGAAAATACATTATGTCACTGTCGCTGCGGCGTGAACACAGCGTTCAAACGTTAGTATCTTAGGCGAAAAATATTTGCTGACAGAGACCTACTACTGTACGCGTCAAGCCGTAGAGGCGGTCTCGGGTCCCAAGAGCATACGACTCACCGCTCATTTCAAAATGTCTCGGGTCCCCGTCCCAGTCGCCAGATGGGACAAATTGTTGACAAATTTGGTAAGTGAATATCAAATCTTCGGCTTGAGCGCATATATGCACACAAAAGCCATGAGGAACTAGAACGCGCCGCTACGGCTTGACGCGTACAGTATGTTCTGTAGTCATACGGCCGAGTGACTAGGCAAAGTCGACGGGGCAAGCACAAGGGGTATGGTTGTTAAATGAAAGACATACCTAAGTCCCCGGGCGTAGCTCGGGCATGCAGATGATGGCTCCAGTATAGACACTTCGGATTGATACGATATGCCGTTTGTGGTAGTGATTGTTGCGGCACTGACCAGTCTGGTACGGCGTAACTGATCTAGTAGAGTTTTTTTTTTTTTTTTAAATATCGATAATTTATTGTCAGATTAAGGCATGGCCTTATGTACCGACACCTGAGACAAAAAAGAAGCGCTAAACGACTATAGAGAGAGAGAGAGAGAGAGAGAGAGAGAGAGAGAGAGAGAAAATAGAAGAGAGGGCCTGCGGCGACAGCTGACTACAACGGAACCTAGCTCAGATCTCGAGTCTTTATGGTGCTATACTAAGGTATCTACGGACTATCTAAAGTGGTCACGGAAACGACCAGTACTACGTATGAATTGAAACAGAGCAGAGAAAGCGGCCTTGTTAAAGAAAAGAAAAGAAAGACTCAAGTAGTCCCTGCCCTTAGAGGCGAGGATGTCTTGCCGGAGCCGCGCATACTTCGGGCACCGAAGGATGAAATGAGCGACGGTCTCGGGCGCGCCCCCACATGCTTCGCAAATCGGCGAGTCTACAGCAAAGATTTTGTAGAGGTGTCGCTGGAGCTGGATGTTCCCCGTGATTAGTCGGAAGAGCATAGTGGCGTGGGATCCGGGGAGTCGATCGACAGTGGCGAGGAAGGTGGTGGGGTCTAGTCTGGGGTAGCAGTCGCGTAGTTTTTGGGCTCGCGGGGAATGGACCTAGTTGCCCAGGGCGGTAGAGTTTGTTTGTCACCTGGCCATGAGTATACCATAATGGCTACCGTAGGCTCCTGCACGCCAATAAGCCATTGTTTACCCCTCCTCGATGTCCGTTCGGTATGAGCTCTAACGGTGTTTGAGGCATCGGTTATTTGTTTACGGTGTGTAAGTCAGTTTGATGATTGCTTGCCTAGCTCACTTAAAGCTTACCTGGTATATGATTTACCTGGTCTGTATGCGGCAGTGGGGATAGTCAAGCGCAACTAATGAGTGTCTTTGCCTCCGCTGTCGGACAATCGAGTGTTTTAATTGAGCTGTGTTGTGGATGGCGTTTGTTTAGAGTTCGGTGCTTATTATGTTCTGTAGTCCTCGCTCACGAGGTAACTAGTAGTATTATTATAAATAAATCATCAACTTGTCCCATCATGTACACAGCTACATTACACACAGCGCCGAGCAAAAACGCCAATATAATAACACTATATTGGGACGGGGTTCACAAGCCTCATAGCCAATGAAAAGAGGCTCAAAGGGCTCATGAGCGCCTGGTTGATGCTCATGGAGCTCACTGGGCCCCGCACGAGAGCTCACGCGGCTCATCAAGGGCCAGTACGAAGTCCAGGGGGGCTCCACAACCAGAAGTAGCATGATCAAGAGCCATGGCGAGCCCGGATAGTGAACTAATTGAGCGCTCCCTACAGGGGGGGTTAGCTCATGCGCTCAACGAACACAATGAGCGCTCATGAGCACTCACGGGGAAAAAGGGTTTTTGTGCATGAGCTTAACCCTGCTAACACCCGTCACGCCGTCCGTCTTGTGACCAAGGGCAACTCTGTCTCGACTCGCCAAGTCACAAAGACCCGATGCGAACTTACTGGACAGACCATACATCCCAAAACAGTCAAATATGCATTGAAACGAGCAGGCCTGGTCCCTATCAAGAACGTCAAAAATTCAAAACGACAACGGAAACACGTCCAAGAGCAGCTCGCATTTGCCGAGGCTTACCGGCACTGGACTATTGAAGACTGGAAATGCGTTCTATCACTGTGTCAGTCAAGGTGCTTAAGCTAAGTTCCAAGGTTACTAGTCGTTACTTCCACGGCTTGCCCGTTGATCACAGGCACTTCATCGGTTCCGCTTGTCATTTAAGCGATTCCGATCGCCACTCACACGAAACTGGAAATATCCCTGGCACTTATGTTTCATGCCCAAGGGACCTTCTGTCAGTGCTTTTAGGCACGCGTCCACCAAACCATTCCCACATTGAGTCATAAGCGGCGGGATAACACCCGGACAGAATCTCGTGACAGAACGTATCAAAGCTACAGCATCCAAAATGGAATGAAGCGGGAAACAGCAAAATAAAGACTAAAGACGTGGTGCACAGCTGATGACGCAATTTACGAAATCAGTATGGTCGGGATGGTGTCAACCCCGACGCTCAAGGGCCACGGTTGATACGCGATCGGGTAGGGGTTTGCTTTTGTAGTGTGGGCAGCGGTGGGGCACTAGATGGCGCCGCAGCTCCCAACATGCCAAAGCCAAGCATCCCTCCCAGGCCAATACCACGTACTACGAGAAGCTGAGAGTGCTCCCGCTCCTAGCACAAACCGACGTTGTGGGCCATAGCCGGGAGCGCCATGTCGGAGCGACGACCCGCCCCGTCGGTATCGAGTTGGGTCGTGCGACTATCGTCTTCGTGATCATCGTGGTCTTCGTGGTCTTCGTCTCGGATCTCCAAGTCCCCTTCTTCATTGACTACATCGATGTCATCATCCGGATCTTCCTGGTTACTCTCGCCCTCACTCGCTTCCATCCAGTCGCCCTCCTCGGCCGCTAGTTCGTTGTCCATATCTTCACCCCCAAAGTCCCACACGTCTAGATACGTTTGCTCTTGCCGATTGCTCGCGGCTACACACCACCTTCCCTCAAACACCACCTGCCATACACCCGTAACTCCGGTGAGCAAGTCGCGCACCACACTCCCTTCTTGAACATCCCACACCTTGAGGGTTCCGTCTGAACCACTGAGCACCTTGAACTCATCGTGCTGGAAGCATGTGATGGCCCCTGTATGTGCAGAAAGTGTATGCTGCAGAGCGCCAGTCGCAGGGTCCCAGATTTGCAGCGTCGAATCAGCTGCGGCCAAGACTAGATGGATGGGCGATAGTCCGAGTAAGCCGACGAGGGAAGAGTGACCGGTAAGTGTGTGAAGAGCTTGACCAGTAGCCAACGACCAGATCCGGACGGTGCCATTCATGGAGGCAGACATTGCTTAACGTTGGGGGTAGAGAACCACACTATAGACTGTGGGTCGGATTGGTGAAAATTTATTCTAACACGAGAGGCAATAGTCACGTACTTTCTTGAGAATGTCCATCTAACGTCCATATGCATTCCCCGGTAATAATGTCCCACACTCGCACAGTCATATAGTAGCTGTCAGAAAACAAGTCCGCCCGTGCGCAGCTAGAGCCCGTACGGCGTGCGTGTGTCCAGAAAGCAACCGAACATGGTACGGGTTGCGGTTCACGTCCTGTCGCGCCAAGAACATATGAATTTTGGCCTAGCCTCAAACAGTAATATACGTACCTCTGCGGAGTCAACATGTTCTCCATCAGCGCCTACACAACAATGCGCGAGGGTGCGCGAGAGGTATACCAGCTCTGACAGGCCGTCGAACCAGGTCCGGGTTTCTTTCAGAAGTGCTCGCTAGAGGGTCATGCCTTGATCAATCAGCTGGTGCCGTGTCCGTGACACCCTGGCCACAACGAAGAGCGCAGATGGCGGGAGATGGGTAAGATTTTGAGCGGTAAGCTCGGGAGGCAAAAGTGTGAGAAAGTCACGAGCGAAGGTGGGCGTGAGGAAAGTCGACTGACGAAGGAGTTGAAGAAGGAGATGGGGTTGCAAATTGGGAGGGAGCGCCGAGCAGTGTGAAACCAATTGCGGGAACGTCATCAGCGTGGTGAGGGTGAGGTCGACTTGAATTGGTGGCATGGGTGGCGCAAGCTGTACCGGAGTCTGGACGGGGAGCCGGATGACGAAGACAAGGGGAAGTAAGGGGTGGGCAGTGACTGCGCAGGGGGTGGGGCTGGTACATAAATGGCGCTTGCGCGTGTCTTGTTTCGCCGGGGCAGAGGGTTCGCAGAGCCCATGACGGGGAAATCGGGGATCGAGGTTTACGCAACCGAGTGGACCACCTCCACGTTGTTATCGCTCTCGTAAACACGTTTTTGTTGCCCCAGCTGGTTGAAGATCAACCGCCTTCGCGAAGTTGATGACGTCTTCTCTCGCCTTGCTCTTGCCTTTCGGCCGGCGGGACCCGGTCAGATGGGCGCGGCAGCTCCCATCCGTGGCCGCCGATGCGTTCTTCATCGTATGAGCCTTGACGAGCACATTAAATATCGCCGTCTTGTCCGAACACCGGGTTTTTGAAAAGCGCCCGGGTACCGTTAGGAAACGTAAGGGGGAGCTGGCGGAGGTGAGATACTGATCCCAGGGCTGGTATGGGGGTCTGACCCACGGCGGCGTTCCTGTGCTCGAGCACATGGATTGATCTTATAAATAAAATACAGGCGCGCCGAGGCGGAAAGGTTGGCGGACGGGCGGGATAGCGCGGAGATATTCGGCTAGGGCATGCTGCGATCCCAGAACGCGAAGCTGTCGTGTACAGGTTGGCGCGACAAGTGATAAAATGCGAGCCACACCCGGGCCTGGAGCGTTGCATCCGGGAACCGTAGTCTTTGCTGCTGCAGATACGGCTGCGCTCGGGTGGTACCAGATGTGTACCACGGTCGAAGCGCCAGTGCCACCAAATTGCAAGCGGATCATTGGTCGGACGAGTAGAACTAGATTGTTCGTTTGGGCGGGCGTCTCGGCCTCGCGTTTCATCAATGCCAGCACAGTTCGACCCCGACGCCAACCATGCAGCCGACCGGAACGTTGCAGGCGCGTCTCCCGGCCCGAGAAGAGCGGTTCAGAGACGGCGCACTACTTGCGTTCCGTTGGCACCGCCGTGCAGAAGCCCGAACTCCCACAAATTCGGGGCTACGGAGCTTGACCGCGCCCTCCACGAGATCAGAAGGACTGGCGTCACAAGCCGGAGTACCCCAACCACCCTCCCCACCCGAAACGAGCGGTTCAGAGAGCTACGGTCGGGCGCGTCCGGCTCGAATTCCCCGCTCCAACGAACGGAGGCCAAAACTACACACTTGGACCCGCCTGTAACTACAACGCCGCGGCCGACTAGTAGATCCGAGTGCTGGCACGAGATCAGCAGCGAGTCAAACGGGGTTGCTGGCCGGGAGTCTCTCGATCCTAGAGCAAACCGGCCCCATTCAACACTAAAATGTCGGTTGCGGGTGGAGAACTAGGTGCAGCGAAAAAAATTAGCTTCAAGTCATCATACATACATACCAAACGTGTTGCTCACCATTTATGATGCCCATGCGCTGTTAAGTCGGGCGGGTTCTCATGCGGAGTAACTTGCACATATCGTGCGAGGTAGCTACAGCGGTGAGGGTGAGGTTGAGGCATGCCACGACCGAAAGCTGCAAATAATCATGTGACGAGGTCAAATACACTCCCGTTTGATTTCGGATATCAGGTGGACGCCAGATCAACAGACGTGATACCGTTGTAGTAGTCTTCGTCAGCTGAGCAAAAAAAGGCATTTGTAAGACCTTGGTTTCGTAAAAGCTAGGTCCGATAGCAAAATCCTGATGTCAGTCAGATATTCTTCGCATGCAGAGGCCTTGCATCCGAGGGGTATCATAGACTGACCTCAAAATGTGCCCATATTACCTACGTTAGCTACCGCTACAGTTTTGGGGTAGAATTCATAACCATTGTAGTCTAGTTCACACGTCTAATCATACCTCCCAACCATTACGTATGAACCTGACCCGTCAATCAGCACTAATGGTCGACTTTCGAATGTACATGAGGGGTGTTCAGAGTGCGAATTCTTGCCCGATTCTGGGCCAATTCTGGGCTTGATGCTGGGCTACAACTCGGCCACAACCCGAGTTGTAGAAGTGGTCTGAGTTTAGCGCCGTGTGGTTACAACTAGTCGTTGTCGGCACGCAACTGAGGGTGGTTGTGTAAGTAGGGGAGTGCAAACAAGCGGTCCCCCCTGTGCATTTTTGGCAGTCATTTAAAGAGCAAAATAGCACGTTTAAGTCGGACTTGTACTATTGCAAGTATTTTCTGGGGATATATGCGGCCGATTTAGCACGTATTTAGCGCAGTTGTAGAACAAGATTTGCAGAATAATTGACGACTCGTGGAGAGTGCTCAGAGTTGGCACTTCTCGACCAATTCTTGACCAATTCTGGTCCTAATTTTTGAGTTGTGGTAGAGTCGTGACTGAGTTGTAGCCTAGAACTGGGCCCAGAACAAGCCCAAATTCGGGTGAGAATTGGCACTAGTAGGGGTATTATGAGTGCGTATTCTCGCCCAATTCTGAGACCAATACTAGCGCCAATTCTGGACTGTGATTGGCTAACCCGAGAATCAGACAAGAATTGAAAGAGAATCGGACGAGAATTGGCCCAGAATTGCAACTCTGAATACGCCTACTCAGAATACACCTATTGTCCTAGCCTCGAAATCTTACCGAATCGTCCTGCCCGTACAACAGCGCAATGGAGAGGTCACTGATGTGGGACGAAGTATTTGCCGCTTGCAATTCCCTATCACCCCGGCCTACGCATTCACCGATTATCGGTCGCAGGGTCAGACAATCTCATGTGTTATCGCCGACATTGCAACAACACGTACCGGGGGCCCACTCAACTTATACAACGTCTACGTCGCGCTTTCAAGGAGCTCCGGGTCCGACACTATCCGGATACTTCGTGATTTTGATGAGAGGCTTCTGATGCAGTAGTTGGACTACGAACTCGCCCGAGCTGAGGGGGGATTGAATAGGTTGGATGCACGGACTACGAAGTGGTGGAACCAGATGAGATAGACTCTCGGGCTGTATTAGAGCGCATGTACATTGTAGTGACCATGAAAATTTGTCGTTATGCTTCGGAATTAGTCAGTGGCGATGGATGGAAATATTCGATTACGCTAATACAAGCTGGACACAAGATACTTACATGGGATAGAGAGTTGGGAAGCGAGCAAAGGGCCCAATGATAATTTGCTCCGGTGAGGCGGTGCATTGGCAGAGCAAAACCAAAGAAATGGCCCAACCCCAAGCAAAAAACAAATCGACTTATCGCATGTAAATACCTATCATTTTTGTGAGTTTTAGCGACGACATTGCCGCTTTGGAGAAACCTTACTGAGCAAGGTAATGCACAGAAGGGTTCATGCGCAATGCACCTGACCTGATTAGATCAGAAGACCTGTGACCTGCTGGTTGGTCAGGGTCAGGTTACCCAGGCCCTTCCAAGACGTAAGCAGAGGCCGGAATCCAAAAATCAGGACCCGCCTAGAGGTGGCACGTTAGGAAAAGTTGGCATTTAGATTGAGCACTAAATTCCAAATTCACTAAATCCAGCTAAATCGATTAAATGCCTCCCCCAAGCCACTTTTATGAGCCTTCGGTCACTCCAGAGTGCTTGTACACTGTAGTCCTGTGCCCTACACACTGAGCTGCAGGTACTGGGTGTGCCAGGGAGGCAGCCACACTGGGTTTTTACAAAGCTAAATTTGCTAAATTTGCTTAGTCAAGGATAAATTGAGCTTTATTTAGCTCAATGAAAGTGTACAATTTACTACTAAGTCCCGTCAGTCCATAAATTTAGCTAAATGAAAATGCACATATTTTCCTAGTGACTCGAGGATCACAGTGAGCCTTAATGAACTCGTCCTCATAAGTCACACGACGAACTTTGTAGCACCGCTGAGCACGCATATCAGTTGCGTTCAATCCATGCTGAATCACCGAGCATCAAATACCGCATTCTGATATTAGCAAAATTGTTTTTGCTCAGGAATCCGAGCGTTCGAGGACTATATTTCCGGTAAACCAAACACAAATAACGAGAAGGGCGTTGGGGGACGGTCAACACTTATCAAACTACAAGCAGTGCGCACAAGACATTTCAAGGATGGCATAGTTGGGTCAATTGTTCCGGCGGCGTTTTTGCTCGGGCTCTGGCCCGTCCAAGGGCTTCGAACCCCCACCCGCCTTCTTCTTCCCCCGCTTTGTTGCCTCCGGCGCCACCGGCTGCTCCGGCAATTCCGTGATATCGGCATTGACGTCCCAAGTCGATTTTACCGCCTTCCACAGCAGGTCCAACCCGGACACCGGTGCGGTGCCAGCAGTCACGGGGTGTGACCGATCACGTGACGACGAGGCTGTGGGCGATTGCTCAGCGGAATCTCCCTCAGACGGGGGCCCAGAGCTAGAAACGGTAGGAGGCGGTGTTCGTTTGAATGAATCTTCGCGAGCCTCGGTCGCCGCCAGTCGCCACGAGTCTGGTGCATTGGCTGGCCACCAGATTGGCATAAACCCGTCTGGGGGAAACCTCTGGGGCAGTGGCGGAGCGTCGACGTCAAGAACGCCTCGCAGACTCTTCGCCCAGTCCGTGGAATACCCCGTGTGGGGCGTTAGCATAGCGTATTCGCCGATCTTAGTGCGTAGCCAAAAACATTTCTCGCTAAAAACATCAGAAATAAAGCGAAAGAATTCCTGCGGTTTCACTTACCCGGCGCGGAATCGTGGATCGCTGGCAACCCTTATCAACTCAATTTTCTCGATGTGCATCCACCGCCACTTGATCCTGGCAAACCACCCTGCTTGTGCTCGAAAGCTTTCTTCCCCCTTCAACGAAGCCACGGCACCAACCAACCGAACGTCATCCCAACATTGCGACGTATGCCAACCGACGGACAAAGGTGCCATATCCTTGTTCACCATGAAAGCGAAGGAGTCGATAATCCTTGGCACTGGCGAGCGTAGGTATGATGCGTGAACAGCATACATGTTTATGTTTTGGAGACTGACCTCGAGCGGCGGATACCCGAGAGCGACGATCTGCGTGCTCCGCCGAGAACACAAAATTTTCGGGCGCTGGTGTTGTGAAGCTAAGCCCGATCTGCGTCTTCGCAAGAGCGGAACTACTGGGGGCGGCCATTGGAGTAGAGGAACGGTGTGGTAGTGTTCAAGGTGGTCCCCATCACGTGGCACGATTCTATTGGATGATCCAGGTTGGAAAGGGTATGAAAGCATGGATCTGGAGAGTTCTGTATGCTGAAGAGGATCTTTTGCAGGATGTTATATGCAGTACTGTCACATACTACTAAGACTGGACAGAAAGTTGCTCTATTGCAATTTTAAGGAGGCTTTTTCAATGGAGCTAAGTGAAATGAGCTCACTACACCAAATGGGTACTATCCAGGTGGTGCTACATATGACAAGACCCTGATGTTTGCAACAGCATTGTTGTGGGGTACAGCAATACCTGTTTTGAGGATCGAAAAAGCGTGTTGATGAAGTCTATTGAAACAGACCACAAAGCTAAGCTTCGCCGCCAAAAGAGACAACTCACAAGTCGTGATTGAATCCCAAGCAAGGATGCCAGTAAGATAGAAATCTGTTAGAGTTTGACTTTAGTCTATACATACCTCATCTATCCTTGGGATCCATATGTGGGATTCGTGAGATCTGTTACGTTAATTTCACGTCAACGAAAGTCGCGACACCTACGTGACTGCCAGCCTTGTACACTTCTAGAGATGGTTGCTCGCCGATGACGTAATTTACCCTGGTAAGTTAATTGGCTGCATTTACCGCACCCGACCACATCCGCCTCAATTTGGCCGGACCGTGTTGGTCTTGTAGGAATGAATGCTAGGGAGACGAAGAGATGTGACATTCCGTGTCGTGAACAATGTCGAGCGTTCAGCATGCAATCTTAATATCATACCGGGTCGGAGAGCCTAGCATACCAACGACAAACATGGAGAAGTTTCAATGCGCATATTTGAAGCTCCCAATGTCCCAAGAGATCTAGCAGCATCTTTGAGGTACAGCATGCACCGGGCAACATCGAGTTCAAATCTAGCGACCGAGAAAGATACTAGCACCAAGAGAAGATGTACCAGGTGGAATCCCCTGAAGATAAATGCAGATATAGTCGTCATTCCGTTGAGATGTCGTGCTCATGTCGCAAACAAGTAATGCTCAACTGCGTATTGGCCTTGCGCGAGTCTGAGAGTCCCAGGGGTCGTGACAGTGTTTATGGTCCAGGCGGAGCGGCAGTTTGAGCACAATAGTTTGACCTTTACTTTAGAAGCAGGCCAACCAGGTAGAGCATGATAGTCAACCAACCATCGACGGCCTACCTCTTCAGTACTACTATTCTGTTCGCAGCCGCATACAGAGTTAACATCTGGAAGAGACAGGCCAAGCGGGCGAATATCCCAGGGCGAAGAAAGGAGAATTCTAGCAGGGTGACAGACTGAGAAAAAGAGAAGGTTGGAAAGAGCGTGCAGCGTGGGCTCCTCAGACCAAGCCTCAAGAAGCGATCGCGTGTCCACTGGTTGCCTCCCAGCTTGAAGATGCCAGCGGCGAAGAAAGCGGACAGTCAAACGCACAAGAGCCCTGAAAGGAATATCATGGATCGCCAAGCAGACAATAATCTCCTGCAAGGGTGAATTTCTGCTCGAAAGACGCCGAAGCCGGGTTAGTGCGAGTTAACCAGGTTGACGTTGCAACGCACAGTATAACCGCATGTTCTAGTCTTCCGCACAGCATGCGAGAGCTCAAAGGCTTTTGACTGCCAAAAATGATACCGTTGCACGAGAGAACAAGGTCGCTTGTTGCTTCCCAGACCCTCCGTGCCACGTACAGCATCTTTGAGCAAATTATATCGTCAATCGGTGGGATTTTAGGCGACCACACTTGCTCACCTCGCTGACTTGTGTGTCGTAATTAATCCGCGCTACCACCGACTCGGGGTTGCCCGCCGGCAAGCAGATCAAGGCGAGACGAAACGGTCTACAGTGCAGTCGATGCAAGTCCTGCGTGACGAGCTCACACACTGACGAAAAAGAACAACATACCGGTCTGGGAGTAAGTGCGGCCAGCTCTGCAAAGGGTCGATTGAATGGGAAATTAGGCTGCACTGTGGAGAGAAGGCGGCGCGATGATGGGAGGAGTGCTTCGCAGTGTTGATGGATTGCCCACCTGCACGCCAACCTCGCTCACCGCAGATACCAGCGTCTCTTGAAAAGTGCGTGCACAATCTCTCTCGTCTCTCTTGTGCAAAAGTAGCACGACCAATGGCACATCACTGCTATGCTGATCCCCAGGTTGCATGGGGCTAAAGGACAGACCAGGCTCGAACGTGCCTGGGGAAGCAATACGACGCTCAAGGCTAGTAAGCTGCGGAATAGTTTTTTTTCCGTCAGTGAGAAGACTTAGAATGAGACGAAACCTAATGCAGACCCGATCTCGTAGCTGCCGGGACTTAGCACCGACGCTGACGCCAACAGTGCTCATCATATGTGCGGACCAGACTTCTATATCGACGCAGAGATGAATATCGACGAAACTTGCTAGCCGCTGACTGGCGTTCGCCCGATCCACGTATACCACCGCTCCTCCGATTTCATGTGTGGCTTGAGCCATGCGCTTTACCAGATAGAATGCTCCCGATGTTTTTAGTGAAGTTCCAACGATGATCAGTAGGTCCACACTCGAATCTGATTCAAGCTGGGCTGCTAGCCCCGTGCCGCCCTGGCTCATGTCAAGTTGTTGGTTGTTGTATAGCAGATCGGGAATCAGATGTCCGATTGGACGGGAACGCTTTTTCCTGGCTTGTGCTTCTTCGTCTACAGGGCGATATAAGCCTATGTCAGAAGCTGTGTCAGTTTATGACTCACCAACAGATTTGCAGTTTGGACAAGGTACTAAGCCGGTTTTCTTGAGCTGTTCGTCCAAGGAGTCAACTGGTAGCATGCAAAGCGTGCCACACAGGTTACATCGGAGACGCTGGTTGCTCCCGTGGAGCTCGTGGACCAGCTCAACCAGTTCCGGAAAGTCCCTGGTCTGCATCCCATCGATGTTTTGTGTGTAACATTGTTGAAGCTGACCGTGCGAGTTGAGCGCAGCAACCGTTTGATGGAAAATTGTACTCGTTGCTCGGCGACAGAACATTCGAATGTCAACGGCGACCCGATTCAGGACGGCGATCTTCTCGACGCTCTCCAAAGTCGATCCTTCGAATAGCTCACGACCACTAAGAGATGTACCACTATGTCCGAACGTCCTGGAGTACAGGCCGTTCTCCGAGCGAAAATCCTGCGACACGATCAGCGCTCCCCAGCAGGCGATTTACTGCAACTTGATCCGAAAGTCTCACAGGTATCCCAGCACTTGTAGAAACGCCTGCTCCGCAGAAAAAGGTTATTTTCTTGGCGCATTGAAGTTCACTGCAGATTTCCAAGCTACGCGCCAGAAAGATTTCCTGAGTGACGAGAAACATAATGGTGGGGGGCTCAGGATGAAAAGTAGCCGTGATGGGGTGATGGTTGTCGGATTTGAGTAGTAGCAGGCAGTGATCTCATTAGAAGACCGTTGCGTTTTTACACTGCCAAACAAGACGTGAGTTCGAAAGCAAGAACCTGAACGCTTGCCGTTATTCAAGTACATGCTCACACTAAGTCACTCACGCGTCAGTTCTCCTTCTAGTCATCTGCAAAACGAAATTCTCTCGGTGAGCGCTCAAAAACTGTCCGAGCAGACGAGCCACCCCCCCTCAAAGGGAGCGCTCATTGATCGCATTGCTACAGCTTCTGATGAACTGCGATCACCCTGCATATACGTGACAGCAGGGCTCCCAATCGCCTAATACGATGGCTCATTTAGCTTCATAGGTCCTCCATCGGTGCTCATGAGACTGACGAGCACCCGTACCATCCTTGCGAGCTTCGCGAGCATCAGACTGAGGCTCATTGAGTGCAGCCTAATATGGGAATTCTCTTGACAGCCCGGATGTGTCAGAATTCACCATTTTGCCCTCTGCGGTTCCCCTTTCAACATTCTTTACCCCTTTCGTGAATTTCGAGTGTCCACTTTCGATCATAAGGATCATAGAAACTCATAAGAAAAGCCTCAAATTTCCATATGTCGAATTTTAACACGTCGGCTTTGTGCAGAGATTGTATATCAGTTACTTTTTCAAACTGCCAACTAGAAGGTCTGTACTTAAATCATTTATTTTTGATTTGTAACTGCTCATGGTGTATGTATATACAATGCATAAATACCACCACAGGTCACAACCCCGTTGTATCAGCGAGTGCGTTTGAATCTGGACAAACTAAACAAGGATTAGCGGCGACTCGTCTGCTTGTTAGAGAATACAACAATCGTACATACCGTGAAACAGTCCATCGAGCCGCGCTGCACCTTCTATAATCGGACAAACAGAGACTGACTTGTCAACAGTGTAGTCGTGAAGCAGCGTAGTTAAACCGATGCCCACCGAGCGGCGGGACAGCGGGACAGCAAAAGCTTTCAACCTAAATACTAATAGAGCAGATAGTTACGAACTTTGTGAAGGGTGGAGGAGATAGGGTTTTAGCACGAATATGTGCTAGATAAACGAGGAGTCTGAGCTACGCCGTGGAGTCGTAGAACATGTTAGAATACCGCAACGTGAGCTACTAAATCTTACTTATCTAATCAATCCGAACCAGTGATTGATGAGCGATTAGCTCCACGCCGCTGTTACGCCCACCCACATTTGGCATTCACCACGACACATGTATAGTAGGTCTTGGCTGAGTGAGTCGCCTCCCCAACTCTTCCCTCTCGTACAGGATGCTGTTGCTGAAGTCTGGTGAGTGTATCTTGAATGGCAGGCCCAGCTAACACTTGATGACCCCGCAACCGAACTATCTATCTTCGGCCACTAACTTACGGAAGGCACCTCACCGCCTGGGCTGCTCTTTTTTCAAGTGCTACGTACAGCGTCTATGGTTGTCACGGTGAGCTCTCGTAGTCTGGTTCATATTTTGTGTCACGGTGCGCTTCCGCGGTAGACGACTCCGACCCGCGTGCTGGTACCAAAACCCGGTAGAACAAGCCCTAGTTTTTGCTATAATATGTACAAAGAGCACGGAGTACATGTATCGATATAGTTTACACGTCTAGACGGCGTTCCATCTGCAAAAATCTTATTTCCGCTTGAGTGCTCATGAGCACTCAAACCCGCCTGAGCGAGCAGGCCACCCCCCCCCCCCCCTAATCTTAGGTGCTCGCCGAGCTTTTCGATTAGGTTGGTTGAGTGTTGGTGAGCACCTTATATGCATCTAATACGCCTCATCTAGGTCCCCGATCACGATCAATTAGGCTCACGAGCGTGCTTTTTGCGCTCATGAGCCTACTCGTAGTTCGCTTAGGCGGAGGCTGTCCCGGTTCCGCAGGAAGCACTACGCCTTGCCCTATAGGGCGGAGAGCATGTAATTTGATCGACCGAACGGACCAGCCACGCTATGTCCGAGCTGTATACAGACACCGGAGCCGAAAGCAACACGGACATCAGTGCACCAAGTAGTTCCATCTAGTGACGATAAAACACTCGACGAGGAGGACGAAGGGGGAGGATGGAGATTTGCCCAGATACTTCCCGGCTAGCCCCCAATGCCGATTTTTGGACTGCTACACCATGCGCCTTGAGGGTTCTGGGTCCGAGTTGGGTGGGAGTGGAAGGAATGTCGATCTTACTCATGGCGCAGACGGACATGCTGCCGGGTCTAGCGGTTTAAGATCAAGGCTTTAGCGTCTTTTGACACGATCACTCGGCCGTTGCCTCCCGCTTCTCCCGCTCGGCCGCTCGATTCCTCTATGAACCGACCCGCTCGTCCGTTCCACATTTGGATTCAACCTTGATACTACGAAAATCTAATGTACATATCCCTCCGTACGGGAAGCCCGAGTCAAACGGGCGTGGATTCCGACATCATGCGACGGGTTATGAGTTAGATGGAGATGGCGAAAGTGAGAGCGGGTGGATGTGTGGGACATATGAAGCTGCGTTGGGTGGGCGGCAGAAACAAGAGGAGTATGGCGCTATGGAAGAGGTGGAGATGATGGTGGGAGCGGTATGGGTCCAGGATGAACCTGGGTGAAGGCGAGATGGAAGGAACAGTACTTGGAGATATGCGGGAGGGTTGGGAAGGGTATGGAATTGGCGGTTGGACCTGGGAAGGAACTGGGACGGACTGCTGTTGGGATGGATATGAGTAGGAACGCAGTTAACGACCTGGACAGGCTGGGCTGGGCGAAATATGGCACTGGGACGAGCGGATGTAGAGACGTGGAGGTCAAGGCGCCAAAGGAGATGGGGCAAGTAAAAGGGAGCGGGTTGAAGCAGGATAAGCATCGGGTATAGCAGAACATTCGGGCGAGGAGAAGGCAACCAATCTACAATCCGCCCCGGTGAAAGTACGTTCAGGCTAATATGTTTCATGTCCCATTAACAAACCTGAACGAAGAAAGGTGTCCAGTGGCAAGTTCAAGGTGCCAAGCTCGCAATCCAAATCCAGCCTTGGCGAGTTCCAGGTTTCTCAGCACGAGGGGTCTGGCCTCTGCATACCACTGAGGCTCGGGTCGCGGACCACATACTGGTTCAAAGCGCAGCAGATGTTGACTAAGATTAGATTTCAGTAATGTTTTTATGCAAAAATCAAAATTCTACTTGGGTAACTATCATGTCGGCAATTGACCACCAGTTACTTACCGTTTTCGGTAACTAACGGTAACCTTGGTCCTCCGGAGTCAGTTCCCGAACTCTACCCCGAACGTCGACCATCCAAAGCCTAGGCTTTGGTGAATTGGGGTTGAAGTGCGGTGGCCTATGTTTATGATTTATAACGCGCTACACGAACATATCCATGGCGCATTCTTTTCAACCCACGTGGGGAACGGACCTCACGTGGGGAACGGACCTCACGTGGGGAACGGACCTCACGTGGTCCAAGCGAAATCAACCTGATGCCGACGTCAACCAGGCCAATACATAGATTT
>WSTJ01000125.1:0-40942 GCA_019623705.1 Ceratobasidium sp. 428
GGATACGTTGCGGTCGAGAACGATCCTGTAATCATGACTGCGCATCAGGCGATTGGGTATTATGTGATGGGATTTTTGTGTCATTTTTGGGTGGATTGGTTCCCGTTTTGTGAGTAGGATGTCCGTAGTCTGCTTGGTCAACGCGACTGACAGTCGCTGTAGTGCGGTTCCTCCCAGACTGGTTCCCTGGCGCCGGCTTCAAGACCTTCGGAAAGGAAGGCAAAGCGTTATTGGACCGGTTTGCGAACGAGCCGTTTGATGCAGTGCTCGATCAACTCGTACGTTGCCATTTCTTGAATTGTTGCACTAGATTCTAACGCGTGCTCGGGCACAGAAACATGGCCGAGTTGAACACATCTCCTATTCTTCTCGTTTGATCGAGGAAAAGGGTGGTTTAAGTGCTAGTGCAGAGGATATCGATCTAATTCGGTGGTCGTGTGCTAGTCTTTTTGGAGGTATGTGGTTAAGATACTAGCATTCTTGTCTACCAGTCACTAAACTAGCTCTTGCGTTGTAGGAGGATCCTCGACGGTAATGCTACGTACCTCTCCTTTCCATCTCCCCTAGACTGACTTCTCCTCCCAATAGTCAGTAGGAATAATTGCGACATTCTTCATCCTTATCCCACTATATCCTGAATTCGCGCGCCGAGCCCAGGAAGAAATTGATAGCGTAACAGGTCGAGACCGGCTCCCGAACCTTGAGGATATGCCTCGTATGCCATACTTCAACGCACTGTTGCAGGAGGTTATGAGGACATATCCGTCTGTGCCGCTTGGAATCCCTCATTGTGCGAGCGAAGAGATACCCTTCAAGAGCTATGTGATTCCTAAGGGAGCCATTATCTATGGGAATATTTGGTATGCTCACTCCCTCCCGCTCGCTTGGAAGTGCACGCATACTGATATCGTCATACACAGGGGCATGCTACACGACCCAGAACAGTTCCCCGAACCTTTCACGTTCAATCCCGATCGATTCCTCTCCTCCACTCCAGAACCAGACCCTAGGCAATACATCTACGGATTCGGTCGACGCGTTTGTCCAGGTTTTCATGTCGCCAATAATGGGATTTGGATCATCTGTTCCACGATCCTGGCGCTGTTTGATGCGCAGCCAAACGAAGATTTGTTAGCGCGGGTGGCGGATGTTGGAGGGCGGGACTCGAAGGATTTGTATAAAGTTATACATGGATATGCATCTGGGTAAGTCCTTTATGCTCGATCCCGCCGGGTGTTTGGCTGCTAATGCACTAAATGCTGTAATTGCGGGTAGGAGGTCGCCTTGTAACCTGGTTCTTCGAGATCAGGTCGCTGCCTCGTTGTTGGAACATAGCTGATTTGGGAGATAGATTCAGGCTTCATTTCGTGGATTCCGTTGATTGTAATCGCTTGAAATTTGTTCTATTAATGCGGAGGTGCTCATTTGTTCTCAGGAGAACGGTCACGTGATCGTGTTTCTCTGTGTTCTCTCCCACCATACTGTTTGTTTAAAAATGCTTTTAGCTGGTCTTTAACAATAAACCCATCGTACTTCTTAATCCATGTCCGGGTAACGATGGTGCGGAACTTTGAAGGGAACCTCAGAAGCCTTTCGGATCTCCGTGCCTCACTGCCTCCGGCCATCCGTAAAGATTATCCTGCCACCTCGAATTCGCTAGTCTGCGAAGGGCTCGAAGTCGTCCGCCCCAACTCGTCATATCAAGGTTCACGCTCAGATCAGCACGTGGAAACTGGCTGTCCAGCGATACATATAAAAGCACTCATGTCCGGTGACCCTCTTCTATCTTTCCCCCACTCAAGATGTGGTCTATCGGTTTATCCTGCCTGGCTATCAGTCTGAGCTTTGGTCTAATATGGTTAAAATACTCGAAACGGTCCACTCTTCCGCCTTCACCTCCAAAACATTGGATTTGGGGAAACAAGAATTTGATAGAAGGATGGTTTGGTGCGATGGTGCTTGGGACGGAGATTAGACAACAGTACGGTAAGTACAGAACCACCTCTTGTGGATAACTAAGTCTCAAAAGTTTGGATTTGGTTAATAGGGGATATTATCAGCCTAACTTCACCATTTGAGACAATTATTGTTGCGAACACGATCGATACCGCTACTGAGCTGATGGAAAAGCACGCGGCAACTACAGCAAATCGTCCACCCAAAGTGATTCTCGACAAACTGTGAGCTAATGGCGCTACTCTGGATACCAAAATCTGATCTCACACTCCAAAGTATGGGCTGGGGCAGGGCCGTTTCGTGGCACCCACACAACGAACGACACAAGAAGATTCGTAGACTGATGGCTTCCGCCCTAAGTACTTCTGCGTCTCGAAAATACGTAGACCAACAAGCCGAGACGGCCGTTAATATTTGTCGCCAATTAATGCTTAGCCCTCCAAGCTTTGCAGAATCGATTCGTCAAGAACTTGGTGTTTTCTTTACCCGCATGGCCTATGGATATGTCGCAACCGACAACGACCCGTCGCTTCAAGTCGCTCACCAAGCACTTTTATATTACGTGCAAGGGTTTCTGGGGCACTTTTGGGTGAATGATTTCCCGTTTTGTGAGTACTGGTGTGTATTGTATCAAGCAGTGTACCGACACCGCTCCTTTGTAGTACGGTTCTTGCCGGACTGGTTCCCTGGCACTGGGTTCAAGAAGTTTGCGAAGGAGGGAGAAGACTTGCTTAACAGATATTCATCTGAGCATTTCGACGGGCTACTTGAGCAAATGGTAAGCATTTAGAGCCGGTTGAATACGCCTGATACTCACGCTCCCGTACAGCGTCGTGGAAAAGTCGAGCACGCCTCGTATTCGTCCCGTTTGCTTGAAGACAAAGGCGGGCTAGGTGCTAGCCCGGAAGACATTGACCTGATTCGATGGTCCTCTACAGGACTATTCGGTGGTGAGTGTGCAAAGCACTTTTTCTCCTGCTCGCGTTGAGTCAAATTTCATGCTTCAGGAGGAACATCCACGGTATTTTCGCCATTTATTTTTATGTTTTCTAGGAACTAAGCTGTAACCTTCCAGTCCGTTGCCGTCGTTTCAACCTTCCTCATCATGATGGCGCTCCACCCTGAGATAGCGAAGAAGGCACAACTTGAGATCGATACTGTGACTGGGCGAGACCGTCTTCCGAATCTAGAAGATATGGACCATATGCCATATTTCACTACAGTGCTGCAGGAGGTGATAAGGATATTTCCTTCGGTGCCTCTTGGTAAGTTTGAGTTTCTTTACCACGGACAAGCCGTTCACCGAATATCATATCAAAGGTATCCCTCATTACACCTCCGAAGATATTCAACTCCGTGGTTATACGGTTCCCAAAGGAGCGATAATTTATGCGAATATATGGTGAGCTCCTATACTGCAGTCTCGTAAATTATACTAAAGTACTTTATCAAGGGGCATGCTCCACAATCCAGAACAATACGACTCGCCATTCGACTTCAACCCAGACCGGTTCCTCAAATCTGAATCAGAACCAGATCCTCGAAAGTACATTTTTGGTTTTGGGCGACGAGTTTGTCCCGGTTTACATGTTGCAAACAACGGAGTTTGGATTATATGCGCCTCTATTGTCGCTTTATTCGACGTGCAGCCTACGGAGGAGCTGTTGGCGAAGGTTGAGGACCTTGGCGGGCGGAATTCGCTAGAGATATATAAAGTGATTGCCGAATACGCTGCTGGGTATGTTTTCTGCCTACTTCGTAAACGATTGAAGGTCTAACTCCTGAACTGTTATGGACAGAGGGTCGCCTTGCAAATTATTGGTCCGTGACTCTAATGCTGCAACGCTACTTGAACATAGCTGAGCATCTATAACTCCGCTTTCTATTTAACGGAGATCTATTTTCTGGGTACCTCCCGTCACAATATAACACGATTCTAACCTCTCGCCGGAGCTGACAATTAGATTTGACACCCATGAAATGATATTAGTAGATATACCCAGGATATATCCATCATAGGACCGACTACTCCGGAAACAACCTTGCCCCTTCGGGTGAGTTGCCCACATGACTTGCCAAGACACACCTAAAGAGATCGTCCGCTCTCGGTGAGCCACTTTCCCGGTGGTCCAGGAGTTCTGGAACCCGGCCGGTCTGCCGGCATATGACTATTGAGTAAGCGGAGTTGTCGGGCCGGCGGGACACGGATTGATGCTGTGCCTAAAAGACCAGAACTGCGGCGTGGCACGCAACAAGTCTATTCTACATTAAGCTCATGGGTTACTCGCACCTCGTATGATATGCCTCGTCGGTTAGCCTAGTCGCCGGCAAGCTCGCGCTGCCTTTAGCGGCGCGAGCATGGACGGAGCTCCTAGGCCATGAGTACAACTCATGGATCGGGAGGGCTTCCGTAAGCAAGTCAACTGGGCGTGTCGAAGGGGCGGGTGAGAGGGAAAAGCGCTGTGCGACATCGGGCACTACTGTAGTCCAAGCCAACGCGTCAACACGCGTGGCACGTGACTGTGCGGTTTCCCTTCTGATTAGTGCGCATGCAGCTCCGCTGGCACACAGCATGCGCTGCTAACGACATTCGTGAGTCCACAGTCTTTGCATACCGTGCTGGAGTATACGTCGTGCCGTTTCGAATGTGTCTGTATGCAATAATAGGCAGCGAGTGGAGGAAGGTGGAAGACCAATTGATATCCCAGAGTTTACGGTCTGATTCACGCTCTTGTGGTAAAAACTTGTGGAATTTATTGACCGCAGACCTCATGTCTTATCGGCGGAGAAAAAAATCTGCTCGAAGAGTCCCACTGCCTCAAGCTGTGAATGTTTCTCCGCCTCTTAATCTGAAATCTTAACCACCATAATCTGTAAACAAGTACGTCGCTACGGTCACACAAATAAACTAGCTCAAATCTAGCTTAGTACTTTATGTCAATGCTCAGTAACGTTGTCCCAAATCTGAAATCCCGTTACCCCTGGTGGTCTTCTGCGCTATGGCTATTACCAACCCTCCTTGAAACAGCTTCTCTAGCGCCAGTAGTGCATCTCCCGTTTGTGTTCAACATTGATTAGTGTCGCTTGCTATATCCGCGCGCCCAGACGTACCGAACTTTGGCCTTGATTCAGAGCCTATGGCCTTCTTCCGTGAGTTCAGGCATCCCAAAGCTGGTTTCCAGTTTTCTTTTGTAGCTTAAGCACCAAAGCTTTGAACTGTGAATCCTTCTCTTTATCTGTCGTGGCGGGTGGGTTGAACGGAAATAGAGCTGCGAACTTGTCTTTTTCGACCCGAAACTGGGTTTTCCTATCCCAGTTATGAACGTTGAAGTGGAGTCCTTTCCCTTCCTCGTAATCGAGTCGAATGAGGTCGACTGGCTTACTGTTGGCTTGTTTCTTGATACCTACACCTGATATAGCATTAAATTAGATCTATCCCGGGGCGAGTGAACATAGGCTAGCTTTACCGACGGTTTTATCGTAGATCCATTCTGGGCGATTGAATTTACTGAGCAAAATGTCAGGTCTTGACTGACGGAGCCGGTTTTCGCTCGTTTACCTTTGATACGGCCACATGCCATACTGAGGATTGACGTTTCTCTTCGCTGCGCCTCGTGCTGGGTTAGGGGTACCGTAATAGATGAAATTCGTCGCGCGAACCATAGCATCTTCATAGCTATTGAACTGCTGGTATGGCTCCGCAAGTATCTGCGCATCAGAGCTGATATCTTCGGGTAGGCCCGCTTCCACCTTATCTTGAGACGGGGGTACTGCTAGGTCTTGAGCATTTGTGTAGCCTAAACGTAAAAGAATTTTGAGCACCTTGTTCTTCAACGGCCGCAGCTTTTGATTTAGTTATTGCGAATTCAAAAACGGTTTTCCCTGATGAGCGCTAGCTAAATTTTTTTAAAAAACGTCGCCCAGTAAATGGCACGTATCTCAACAACGAGAGACCTGTGCGAGACGAGAAACTCACCGGCGTGATGGGGCAAAAACCGCGCACCAGACGGTACCTCTCATATAAGAAAACAGCGAAATCTGAAATTGAGCCACATGAGTCGAGAAATGTGTATATCTCGACATAGTGCGCACATACAGCTACAAAAAAGGTGCATAAGGCACTGAAAGAACTATGAGACTCTGACAGAAAAAAACTGCATCTCAAAGTAAAGGGATTTGACCAAATATGAGTTGGCCAGGTCCACTCCACCAGGCAGCAACCGCCCATCAAGCCCTAACTCGCTCACACACTCATCAATTCTTTGACCGCAAAGAAAATCTCTTGTCCCGACGGTATCATAAGACCGTAAGTACTTGTTCTGTGGCCGTAGGTGTGCACTGTGTCGAGATATACACGTTTCTCGACTCATGTGGCTCAATTTCAGATTTCGCTGTTTTCTTATATGAGAGGTACCGTCTGGTGCGCGGTTTTTGCCCCATCACGCCGGTGAGTTTTTCGTCTCGCACAGGTCTCTCGTTGTCGAGATACGTGCCATTTACTGGGCGACGTTTTTTAAAAAAATTTAGCTAGCGCTCATCAGGGAAAACCGTTTTTGAATTCGCAATAAGTTATCAAATCGTTAAATAGGAGTCTCGTGCAAAATAAAACAAGAACCGGAACGCACAGGGAAGATCCATAGAGTTGAGTGGGTGAGTAGAGCGAGCAGTTGTCTCAATTCGTGGAGGTATGCTGCTTATATGCGCGAAAGACACTTCAGTTTCCACTCTCCTCGTCGCCCGGATCACCATTGAAACCATCGGTAATGCATCATCCGGTAGAAGAAGACCTCAACCAAATACCCGAAAATAGCTAAGCGGAGGGGTTTGGAACAGCTCCCAATGCCGATGCACCGGTTATCAATGTTTGAGGGCAAGCGCTCATACTTGATTGATTTGTATCACACGGGTTGATCAGAGATGCTTCGTGGGCGGCCGGGGGTCATTAGCCGGAATATGAGGCGATGTACAAGATTGAATCTCCTCAAAACCATAAGTGAAAACCTCACTGAGCTTTACAAAAGCCGTCTGGGGGTATCAATTAGTAGGACTATGTGGTACTTCTATCACCGGGAAACATAACAAACCCCAGTATCCGAATGATATTAGCCCCGGTCAAACATGCGGGTCCCCAAATTGATTGTGTGCATATTTCTCATATACATATAAGATAACTGAGGTTCACCTATTTCTGCCCACACGAGTGCCGGGGGTCGCCGGTTGGTGCGGGCATGTGACTAGCACAAAGAGCGGAGGCGCCGAGCTTGCTTGTCACGACTGAGCGATCCTCTCGCGAGATAAAAAGCAATTGTCTTAGCTATTTATTAACTATGTGTATCATTTATTCACCAAATCCTTCTTGTGGCTAGGTTTAACTACACTGCTATCAATTTGCCATTTGGAGCCCGAATGAAAACGTGCCATTGGGCAATCAGCTCCACGGGCAGCTGGCCCGCGAATGCGGGCTTAACATTCAAAAATCAGAGGGTCAGAACCATCTGGCCCCACCGGTCTCTGCCAAATCGGGTAAGATCGAATTGAACCTGGACGGAAGACACAAACGAAACGCATATATAATTTGTTTTTATAATAGACATACATCCAGACACGTTCGGAAACGGCCCACTCAATACAAGTACATTAGTAAATCAGACTGAGTGAGAAAAAAGAATTGTTTGGCGAATACGTTCACGAGTCGCCCTTTTCGCCCAGGAACCCGGTCTGTCCTGTGAAATAGTACCCTCGTATCTCGGAGGACGATCTCACGGGCGAAAACAGTCGTTGCGACATAGAGCGAACCGGCTCGACGACTTATTGGCAGACTGTAACGATGTGGAGACGTGCAAACCTAAGGCCACATGATTTGCACTCACGTCGGGACGCGCGGATGTAACGAATTTCGTATTCACATAGTTGGGAGCCAACTGTTAGGTGATCGTTCGCCGATCAGCTCGCTCAACATCCGATCCCCAGCTGCAGGCTTCTGGGATCCAGCCCCAGCCTGAAGCCAACCGCCCAATTGTAACGATAGCAGTGTAGTGGTATCATCAGCTCATTATCGCACGAAATACGTGTATGTGCAAACTCTCAATTTCCAATCTTGATTAGGTCTTGAATATGATGACTGGAAGTCTACATCCATTATCCAGCCTTTATTACCTTTCCGGTAGATCCCGACTCCAATTGGGTTCCTGAATCTGGACTCCTCGCGAGTTCGAATTGCCCGTTCCGTCGTTTTTTTGTCCTCCTCTGTTGATTCTAGTTTTGAGCATACTACCACGGTGGGAGCAGGGGCAACAGACACGGTCCTTACGCACTCTTCAAGGTCGTTTCATTTCATCCTAAGATAACCTCATATGTAGTTTACCTTGCCGCAGGAGAGGTTGAGGTGGTGTAATGGCTAAAGTCACAATCGGATCGAGATTTGAGCGTTCGAACCACCATCCCCACTGGGACCCGCAGTAGCCGATATATGTGCAGCCTAGCCTCTCTTGAAATAACAATAGGCCTGAAATATAGCGCCTAGCGCACATAGAGCACACATGGCGAGCGTTCGTGGAGAACAAAAGTGTGGCAAGTTTGTCTGAAATGCTTATAACGAAGGCCGAATGCGAGCTCAGTTCTTCGGTATCATAGCTCTTCCCACTGACGCCTCAGTCGTTAATTCACCGACGCACTTAACATCCTGTACACACTGCTCATGGATTCTTCTGCAGCCTACACTTACACGTATACTACCGAAGTCGAGCAGCCAGTTGATAAAGATCAGTCGAGCGGTGGTCCCAACTATTGCGTCATCGCATAAATTTGTTTATACTTTCGTTCTTGTTGTTCTTCGTTCGTATTGTTATTATAAGGTTCTTTGGATTCCCGGATGCGTGCATTACATATGTCTGTACCAACAATATACGATACGACGCCGAAGGACCAGGCTCGTAACTTGAACCAGTCATATATGCACTTGTACAACTTGACAACCGAGCCAGGAAATCAGAACGGAAGCGGTAGTTCAGGACACGCACTTAGGGAACGGCAGCTAAAAGTGTTGGCTGCATGATAGAGATAAAGGTAGAAGTGGTTATCTCATGCAACAAAATTGCCGACTTAGGCTGTTGGGAGTTTTATTACAACTGAATCGTACTAGCGCATACAGTAGACATTCGTAAGCTATTATTCAGATATATTATAGACTTATATATGAGCGGCACGGAGATAACTTCAGGCTTGCATCTCTGAACTATCGAGTGGGATTTGGGGTAGCGGGGAAGTTAGACTTAGTCGCTCGGTGATTCCAGAGGCTTTGACGTGGGACCATGCAGCGATCAAGTTCATCACTCACTCGAATGGACTATCGATACTTGAAGCCTCGGTCCAATCGTTTCCGTTGCGGAACGGAATCCTCACGGAATTCAGGCTCAATTTGAAATCACAAATCCGCCACTTTTGCACCCGAATTCCTGTCCAGTTCTTACTTCTACAGGTACGAGGAGCCACGCGCACCTGAACACGAGTCGTACATGTGCCAAGACGCCACAATATCGAGGCATTTAGAGCTTAGCCCCCCTTGTACATTACCATGGACTCGGGGTCAGTCTCCTGGCCTGCTGGCTCTTGGAGAAACTCTCAATACACTGAAAACGGTAGCTAACGTGACAGTCATTCTGAGGTACACTTTAGCTTCGTTTAATCTTGCTGGGATCGATCCTCAAGGTGCCACACTCGTGTTGTCCCCGAAGCTCAACGTTGCGGACTATTCCACTCATCCTCGCCTAATTTTGGCCCAACGCTGCACGAATAAGGATGTCGTAGTACTACGATGGGTTGCTCCTTACATTGACCTCGGTGGTCTCCCTCCTTCGAATCGGTCTTCCTGTTGAAGTTGAACTTCGATTTTCTCTGGCATTTTACAGCAACGTAAATCTATGATACCCGACCAGCCGCGGTTAATCCTTAAGCAACTATGGTCCTCGTACTACTGAACCAGGCGACGTACCCTGGCCCTCCGGGTCGCAACATCCCTACTGCGTTCCCTATAATGGAGGGTTGTCCGTTAGCATGTGAGCCAGCCCTATTCCTAGAGCCCCTCCGTTTCTTCTCAAGTTACTGCCGCCAATGTCCAAGCCAGTGGTTGCGCCACCTGGTCCTGTGATGCAGTGGCTGGGAGGGCTTGCACAATCTAAGCGGCCATTGGCTCCAGCTAAACTAGGCGAATCATACCTTGAGTATTTCGAACGCTGGGCCACAACCTACAAAATTCGTTTGGAATGGATTATCCTATGTGACCAAATGGCAGAATCTTGCGAATATCGTTGCTATGCGAAGTGTGAGTTACGTATTAGGCCATACGTTATCACAGCCTCACACGGATAATAGTGAATGGCGAACAGCTTGGTCCAAATACTGTAGGCAAGGCGGCGACAGAGGAAGCTGCAAAGGAGGATGCCTGTAGGCTCCTGATACAGGCCCAGATGTGCGTACGTAACATCCTCCTCCGAGAATTTATTAGGTATCTTGGCTGAATACTACGCTCACAGCATACGACAGGCTGAGAACACTATGGCACCATTCAGTGGGGACGAGGTTTAGAACCGAAATTGCCGAACGTTATTTCTTTAGTGGGTTCTATATCTTTTGTACGCGTAGTTGTGTCCCATATTTTTGACATGTGAACCTGAGTTTCAATAGTCTTGCATGCATTAATTTCATTGACATGTGATTGTGAACCAGAACGGTCATTAATTGACGGCAAGCAAACACCAGCAAGCTTAGTCACGTGCCATGAAAGCTTACGTTCCCGATCCGTGATAACCGTCTTTGCTGCAGGTAAAAGCGTATCAATAATATGATGCCGCTCTCACCAATGATATACTGAGATTTTCAAGCGTTTAAATCAACTCGAGCTTTATATCCCATTTAGGTGCCTTGTATAATACATGCAATCATCAGCAACGGCTAATTTGGTTGTTTTAGTGTAGCCGACGAATCCTCGCGGCTCGCATCACCAGCGCCGTTGGACCTTTCAACGCATCAAGAGTAGCTTCAATGTTGTACAAGCCTTGGATGTCACGTCTTTCTCGTGGAACAATATCTGTCTTCAATTTCTAGCCGGAATCGCGCTCGCATGGACGAATCAGAAATCTTGGTGTTATGATCGAGCAAGTTGTTGCCATCCTTCTTGGTGTGAGCTTGAGCGGACTGTATTCAATCTCTGATTAGCGATCCACTACGAGATCTGAGGCTTGGTAGTTGCAGGGTGTAGAATCTTAGAGGCTGCAGTGTTACATCGAGCTCCTACGCAGTTACGGACGTCGTTTTGCGAGAGAGTACTTTTTGTTTTCTTGTTGTTTTGCAGGCGCCTTTATCCACAATCAAGTGAGTAAGCAGTCTCTGCAGAATTGGCGTAAGGTTGCTTAATCTTCAACTGGATTCAAGACCAACCAGGAAGAGCACTAAATGGCCTTCTCAGCTACCTTTTCACGTGCGCTTCCGCTACCTCACACCTCAGCCCTGGAACGTTGTTCGCACTGCTTCGATCATGGCCGCGGGTACCACAATCGCTTGGATCAACTTTAGCCTAGCCTGATCTCAAACCGTTCCGACATGGGTCAACTCCTACACTTAATATTGCATGCAACAAACCCCTCCACATGGGCCGTCCAGCTCAGGTCCAGCTGCTCCACAAGCTTCTCAACAAGGAAAGCTGCCGTGCAATTTGCCAGGTTTCTGATACAGGCACTTGACTTGAGAGACCTATTAGTCAGCCGTTCCCACGCCTCTGCGCTCCGACTCGGCCAACTGCCGGACTCCACCCTGTTCATCGCTCTCGGAGCGCGATAAAGAATTTCCTTTTGGAGATGCACCGCCCACAGGGGAGCCCGGGGAACGCAGACAAGGCACGGCCAGCTGCGACGGCACCGCGTTTTTTCAGGTCCTATCCACCTCTCCTGGGCTGCCACGGCATGTTGATACCGTTTTGACTTTTTGCCTCGCAACGCGTGGGACACGCTATAAAATGTCGCCCCGTACAATTACTCCGGCCCCACTCGCTCGTCGCTCCACCTCCCTCTCTGGCACGGCCTTTAGATATTGATCTGCTTAGATTCCAACATGTGAGTTGAATTCTCTGCGGATAAATTGGGCATGTTATACTCACGGACCTTTTCAGGCATCCGGCTCTTTTGTGTCCGGATATCATTTCCACGATTTTTGCCAACTTAGATCAGTCCGACCTGGCTCGGGCTCTGCGTGTCTGCCGACAATGGAATGAGTGGTCTGATACACTCTGGGAGAGTCTACCTACGCTCAGCCCCCTCCTTCGACTCACATGCCCGTTTGTGTTCACAGATCGTGACGAAAAATATGTGAGTTCGGCTCCCGTCCGTGTGATTATCGTCTCTAATCCTTTCAACCTCAACAAGATCCAAAGTGTGCCATTGTACCAAATAGACAAAGTGCGGTTTGCCCACCTTGCTAAGCTGGTTCGACGTATCGACGCTTCCAACGCCCCTTCTGAAACACTCTTCGATGACTTTAATCCCAACATTCCTGGCCACTTGAGAGATATCTGCGAGCCTGATAGCTCCTTGTTCCCAAGACTTCAGTCCCTGAGGACACAATGCCGAAACGATGCAGAACTATTTGGCGTCGTGCCGCTGTTAGGCTCCTCTCTGCGTTCCCTCGAAATCTCGATACACCACTCTGCGATCGACTTCATGCTAGAGCTCCTAACTGGGATCGAAGAAAATGCAACCAGACTCGAACGTCTAGATATCTCTTGCCAACCCTGTACCGCCAAACGACCTCCCATAGAAGATCCGGCTCAGCGAGAGTTTGAATCATATGTCTATATTCCTCCCATCGGACCTGCTCTCCTGGGACTCTCCTCCACCCTAAAAACCCTTAGTATACCCAGCTCATGCATGTCCACCGATACATTCTTGGTACTTGCACGTCTTCCTCTTCTCGAGTCGCTATCGTTCTCCGGACCTTGGTGTTCTGAGGTTCACGGCGACGAATGGCCAGACCTCAGCCAGGACCCGAATTCCTTCCCGGCCCTCTCGCACCTTTCCTTACCATGCTCTATCTCAGCAGCGACCAGCCTCCTAACAGCGATCCCGGACTCGGTCTCCATCTCCCATGTTCAAATCAAGCCTCCACACTCTTCTTCGGATGGAGATGTGTTGGAGTTATGCACGACACTTGCTCGGTTCCGACTGTCGCTGCGCCGTGTTGGGCTGGGGCAGCCTCAGCACATTAATGAGGCGTCGATTTTAAAGTGGGGTGTTGCCTTTGTCCCGCTTTTGGCGTGCAACGGGCTGGAAGAGCTCGTTATCGACATGGCTATAGATATATCCGACGCAGACGCTCAAGCGGTGGCGTCTCGTCTTTCGGGCATAGAGTTGTTGCGTCTTCCAGCGTGCCTATTGTCTTCGTCTGCGCTTAGGCACTTATCAAATTTGAGGCATCTTCGCGAACTAGATATCACAACCAATGCCTTCGAGAGGCCCGCAACTCAATTGGACAGCAACCTGTTCAAACCGTCATCACGGCCATCACATGGCACTCTCCGGCTAAACGTGGGCGCTTCTCGTGTCCAGTCACCGGCCTCCGCTGTCGATGTAATTCGTGAACTGTTCCCTCACCGAAAAGTCATCGACCTTGCCTGGACCACAGAGAGCGGAGGTGGAGAGCGTGACGTATATTTGGGAGAGACATGGGAACTACTTCGTCATTAGTTATGTCTTGTTATGCACTAGATTTAGGTCTGCCTGGCGCAGCTATGTACCTTTTAACTTTGCTGTAGATTGATAGACGTTTTCCTGTACCAATGCTATCTAGATCTAATGGCATATTCTTGTTTCATCGCGGATGTGCTTAAAATATGTAATTTTCAAATAAGCTCTTCCATGAATAAGCCGACCACGCGTAAGGGCTGGCCCAATCCTTCCGGGCTCTTAAGTATCCCATACCGCATGGGGACCACCCTCCACTTCCCCTCTCCGTGGCCTGCATCCCTTCTGATCCGGTGGAAAGCATTAGTTGGGTCGGTTCGCCTGAGCTTTAGTCTATAATGCCTTCGTACATACAGTCCAGCTATGCTCGAGCAACTGAGGTCTGTGGGTAGCTTTGGGTTAGAACCTCGACACGAGCTAAGTATCTTGACCTATTCTACGACTTGTGCATCCTGTCTTGATAGATAACTACGGCTTGCCTTTCTGATTCGGGGTGGCCAATTTCTTCACAGCCTATACCTACACCCTCTCTCCGAACTCAGGATCTATTCGTATCACTCGCTACCTACCTCGTCTCTCGGCCTAACCACCCGCTATGCGAACTCGTATATCTATCTTGTGATTGAAACTTTGGCCTCCTTTGGTGCTTCGCATACGGCGAATAGTTTGCGTCTGAAATTTCTGAGCTCTTATAGATAAAACGAAGCTAGCTTCCCATGTTTTTTGCCTGAAGTGAAATCTTCGTAAACTTGCCAGCTACCTGAGAAACCTTTCGCTCTGTATGCTCTCCTAGCTTCAGTCCGAGTCTGGGCCCAGGGTACTTCGGCTCGTTTTCAACACTGATAGCGGCCTCCTGCCGTTTAAGCGCTCTCTGCTCCTTTCATTCCGTCTGTCAGCTACATCTGGGAGGCTCACTGCTGTTCTGGGATGCTATGCTTAGAATGAATACCTAGTCCACGACAGCCGTCGGCGGTATGACTCTTGCCCTAGCCTATATCGGGTTCCCTGAAGATCTTCATCCGAGTCTTGTTCTTGCTCTGACAACATACTCAATCATCTTACTAGCAGAGAGTACTTGGAGATTTAGCTGGTACTTAGGAATCTACGCGCATGTAGACGTGGCCACTTGCTGCCGGGAACTACTTTCGGTATGTTCATCTCTTAAATTACCGGGGTATTTTACGCCGAGTGGCGGTTTTTGAGCAACACCGAACCCCTTGGTTGAATTGGTAGTTGTCCGTATCTGTCTAGCCCGCACTTTGATTAGTACATGCAGGGTAATCATCCAAACATTATGTCGTGGCGGCGACACGCAGTAGATCTTGATGTAATTTGCCGCCTGCTTGTGTGTATTGTTAAGAGTCTGGAAGGCCGACCATGTTGGTAGCCAGGGACAGAAACTGTTTGCAAGGCCAAAGTCATCAAGCATCAAAGGTCTGAGACTGGCCTGAGTGTCCCAGTAAGAATCATATCTCGTGCTAAGAGCTCTTGTAGTCACAGAAAAACTGCAATTAGCGGCCTATATCAGCTCTGTAACCTCGGAATCATGATGATATTGTGAGCCATAAAAGTATTTCTGGATGGGGCAGCACATCTGTAGCAGTCATTTGAGAGCTCCTAGCCAAGGGGATCAGCATCAGGTTTCGCTTAGTGGGCCCGCAACACGATGCGCCTATAGCCACCGAATAGATGTGGAAACTATTGGTTACTTTGGCAATCGCAAGTGAACTCCGGAGCTTTTGGTCCACGCGAAGCGGGCGCAGTGGCATGATATTATTGTACATTATATGCACTGATTTAAAAGCGACTCAGCTGCGACAAAGAACCTGATAATTGTTCGTGTTTGGCCTGTTGTGGCGCCCAAACCCTTTGTTCACGCTACCACCCCCAGCCACCATGTCAGTGGATCCGGAAACACCCCGTCATCAGTATGCCAAGGTGGAGTACAAGGTACGAACATATCAAAAGTCCTTGGTGATGTTGTAGAATTGCTGACCACCAATATCAAAAGATTCGGATAGTGGGCCGAATTCCGCGACACAATGGCAAGGGGATCATTGATGAGAAGACCGGTTTCCCCAAATTTAGGATGGCAGGGACGCACTTATGTGCGATCGACGCAACGTTTTCTCATGTAGCAGCGATGTACGCGGCTGGTCGTCTCATGGACTCGATTCGCCGACCGTTCAATGCGTCTATCATCCGCGCCGAAATGGATGCATTACGTGCAAAAAACGAAGCAAACGTTTCTCCAGAAGACTTTGAGAAATGGAAAGCGGAAGTTGAAAAGAAAGAGAAATTTGATCCCGTGAGTCCCTAAATGTTCACCTATATTAAAGTCTCATCCACGCGTATTGTTGTTAGTTGGTGAATGAACAGAGCCACGATCCATCAGCGGCTCGACGAAAGACACCTCGATGTCCCTATCTCTTTCAACTGGCTTACAAATCAATATATGTCGGAAACGATCCGCCATACTGGTGTGGTGCGCGTGAAGAAAGTATGCGTAATGGGAAAACCCACGTAAATTATAGACTGAACTTGGACGGGCCTCGCAATGTTATGGGCAGATCTGGACTCGACTCGTTCTGTGAGCGCCGTGTCTATCAAGGCTTACAACTTACTAACGAATATATAGCAATCTCCGAAACTGAAACTTGGTATCTCTATATTGACATTTCTGAACCATTGGCGCCTCGTTATGCATTTATGCAGCGGACTGATATAGTTGGATGCACCCAAAACCACCACTCGTCGCGTCTCGGGACCCAATTAGTGATATTCAACGCCCAACACCATGCTACTCGGTTTCTTATCCCCGAATCTGAATATGGCGGCGAAGGAGAAAAGTTTGGTGAACAACCCATGGAACGACATATCAAAACACATCGCCCCTCGACTCATCGTACCCCCTTGAGCTCGAGTAACGACAAATTCAAAAACGACCCAGAGTACCAGGCGTTGATTGAATCTCGCGCCGCCCGAGCTCGTGCTCACCCGGCCGTTATTAGAATGAAAGATTTTGCATGGTTCCGAGAACACGATGTACTGCGACCTGATGGGCTGGCACTCTTGCAAGAAGTTTGGTCCGCGGCGATCGATTATCAGCATCCTGATGACTATGAGGCACTCAGGTACGTTATTCCGCAACCCGGTCTTTCCTGCCTGAACGAGATACCCACACAGCGTTCTAGTGCATAGTCCTAAGTATCTTGATGTGGCTCGCTCAGAGACCCTCACCGCCAGCGAGCCATCTGCTCCGAGGTATTGGGAATATCCTTCTCCTGAACTCTCGGGTATGATCCTTACAAGCAATAAACTTGGACCAATCTTAGTCGAAGCGGCCGTGGAATCCCTTCGAGGCGATGTCTCTGGCGAATCTGGTGTCTTGGCACGACTGGCGTCAATCGAAACAACCCAAAGCTTTGCCATGATCAAGGCCTTTCTGGCTCAATATATATGGAACGAGTCGGCTCAAGGTGGTTCTGGCCTTCGAGACTTGGCATCGTCTTGGCTTAAGGGAGACTCGTCTTCTGACGAACAGCTTGAAGAAGAGCCATGGTGCCTAGAAGACTACTCGGATGTGTCCCACCGAGGGGATGTGGGTGAAACTCAACGTCCATATAATGGGATGGTTATGATTTATCAAGCACTATGCTATCGGGCTGCCGTGTCTCAAGAACTTTTAAGAAGAGAGGGGCCTAGTAGGACTGCTAGCACAGAGGAGTCGATTCTGATGTCAGATTTCGAGCCTAGACGTGCACATCCAACTATCGTCAGTATGGTGCATTCTGGCGCGTTCGGTGATGGCGAATATCCTGGAAAACCGCTTGGCGACGTCTCGCATCCGGCATTCGACGCGTCTCCGTTTCCACGCCTGCGAGAGGACCAGATTATATGCGCGCTCGAAGACTGGTCCCAACAAATTTGGATACCGGATCTTAGCGAAGAAGAGTGGGATTATGAGCACGGAGTTTCTGTTCCTCTCCGTACCTTGAACCTGTCAGGATGTCACTATGCCACTCGCAACACTGTTCGTCGGGCATTGAAGGCTGTCCCTACCATCACGAGGATTATTATGATAGGTTGCGTCAGTTTTACCGAGACGGATTTGGTATTACTTAGCTTGGATGGTACACTCGACAATGTTGAATGTATCCTGACTAGCGAATCGCTTCGGGCCACTTTTAGTAACCCTAGCGAGAAGATACGACACCGAGACGAGGTCTACAACCGAGCGCGTTCGTTACTACCTTCACCTCCAAACGACCAGGTCGAATCCTCCCTTCGTTCGATCCCTAATATATTCTTTGACTCGGGCTCGCCAGTGAACTTTGGTTTCAAGTACGACAGCCAAGTAGTTGAAGATTATTTTACTGGCGGCATGTATACTCGCCAACCCAGCCACACATTTGCGCGACCCCCTTCTCTTGGTTTCCACCCCGTGACGCATGATATACAGTGCGGGCCTCCTCGGTTCTCGGTTGTACTTGCTAGTCACTATGTAGCGGGAGCTCCAATGACCGGTGCCGCACTTCCTCGTGTCCCTATTGATACCGGCATCGATGGCTTTGGGACAAGTAGTTCCGGGCTTACCTCTGTGTGGAGAGGTATTATAGACCTACTCGAGTTCCTTGGATGTAATACTATGAGAAATCCGCAACGGTGGAATTCGATCAGCTGGAGTCTTTTGGTGAAGGCTTGCTTCTCTGGTCCAGGCGCCAAGTGGGGTGAAAAGAGTGGACTCGTTGGCGGAGGCGAGTTTTTCGGATTTCCGGCCTATTTCAAAGGAGGTTTGGGTCAAGTAAGCCCACTGGTTTAGCCTTTCCTGTCGTACAACTAACACGTTATGATAAAGGCAAATGAGGAGTGGATTTTTGCGTACCAATTCCGCGACACTCGGGATCGCGTGAATACGAGTTGGGTAAACTTTGGAACTATGTTTCTTTACCCAGAAGAAATTGCACAAGATTCATGGGCGTTTATTCGGTATGGTAGAGACGCTAATCCACTCTCACACGACATTCCGACGGTGGTGTTATACGACGTGCGCGGCTTCCGCCAGGCTGCCTGCCCACATATCCCAATTCACCCGGACGAGGCCAAGTGGATCGAGCGAGTGGAAGACGTGCTTAAGAACGGAACATGGAGACGCCATCATGCCGTTGTGAACGTGGAGGTAGATCGGGGCATGGCTGAAAAGGGAAATCCTGTGTTGGAAGGAATGCACGAAGTGATGGGGAGGCTGGGCAAACCAAGGTTTATGAAGGAGACACCGCATGAACTGATATTGCTGATCGAACGGATGATGCTCAGCCAAATGAATGAGGGGAAAGACGTATTTTGAACCGCGCGTGCGTATTTGCGGGGCGAATAGGATAGCTGCTTTCTGGGTGTATGCTCATTTGTGAAAATTGAAACGAACTAGTAAAGATACGCTTTCTCAGGGGTGGGCGGGCTGACTTTCTAGACGTTGATACAAAGACATACCATAATGAAACAAGAAACATGTTCCTCGAGTTTCACATGAGGTCGTATCACTCTATACATCACAAATTTGTCTTGGCGAAGATGATGCTCTGATTAGTGTAGACCGCTCTCAACGGAGTATATGCTACTTAGAATGCTCTCACCTCCCTTAATCATCTAGAGTTTGCTGACTCATTGGGCGAACCCACTAGAGCTTCGGGAACATAGCTCTTGCAGAGGCTTATCCGAGCAACACCTCAAGTAGTCGTAAGACCGACAATATTCGAGCCAGAAAAGTGATTTATTCATCTCGTAAAAGAGCTACGGTTCAGTCGTGCGGATGTAGGACCGAAGAAGGGAGGGGATACGACGCAATCATGTGACCGCTCCCGGCCATGCGATGCATACAGTCAAGTATTTACCTCAACCTACGCTCGAAGTGTCAAAAGAGCTTATAGATGATAGACTTACACCCTCGTTTCAATAAATTATTCAAAGAATAGGGAATATTTCAGACTTCTAGGTACTGGATATACCGTACCCTCAGGCTGAAGATTTCGGAGCCAGGGAAAACAGTTTTACGCAGCAAGGGCCGAGAGCGGATAGTTAATCAAGCAAAAGAGGGAGGATACTGCTATAGGCGGCAAAAATCTCTATTAGACTCGTTATGACCGAGCTTACATACGAACCCGGCGGGGGGTGTGAAAGATTTAGCGGGGTAACTTAATTAATAACGGCGTCGAGCAGAACGAGAACTAGCAACTAACGACTTAGATTAACGCTTATAAGACACAGAAGCTGGTATTAAGAGAAAATCTACGCCAAGCCTTCTTATTTACGTACTCAGAGCCCTAGCGCTTTCCCTAGCTTCTCGAGGGCAATATCTGCGCTCCCTCCCGTTTCGTTCGACTCTCGAGCGAGTTTGCCCAGCACTTGAATATTTAGGCGTTGCTGCTCTCCTTTCTCCTCCTTCGATAGTTTTAGTATGCTTTGCACTTCTTCCCTTACCGCCTCGGTCGAACCAGTGATCACTAGGTCCCCACCGGGGTTATATGCGCTGCACCGAGCCGGCCCGGTACGGACTTGCATGAGTTCGAACCCACAGTCATGTTGCCTAGCCATCTGCATTGCAGTAGCTGGTTGATCTCCCTGTTGAACAAAGCCATGATGGTAATCGGAACTCATTGCAGCTGATTGTATCCGGGACCACTCACAGCCATCGGCCAAAAGATCATAGGCACGCCACGCACCATGGCCTCCGTAGTCGAATTCCATCCGCCATGAGTGACAAAGTAGTGTAATGCCTAGAATAAAGTATCTGTCAATGCGGGCTGTTATTATGAATAAAAAAAAATACGTACCGGGTGTTCTAGGACTTGCAGCTGCTGCGTCCACGCGGGGAATATAGCGTTCCCCGTCCTGGTTATTGCCTCCAGATACTCACTTTCCAATCCTACACTCTTTGCCTGCTCGGGCTTAACCGACAACACTAGTCTTAGCCCATGTGCAATCCCCTCTTCTATCAAGATCTTCAAGTGACCGACAGACTGCGCTGGAGGGAAAAAGTGACTTCCAAACGCAACATAAATGACTGAATGCGCTCCGAGGTCGGTATATGCGCGATTCATGAACGATAGTACAGGGTCGGAGGTATCGACATCAATAATGAAAGTGTTTGAGGGCGAAATGTCGGCAGCTACACCGACGCAGAACGGTGTAACGGGCTTGAGGAGAGCATTAGCCGCAGCATCTGCCGCGACAGGCTCCTACGTGACAAAGAACATTTTGAGTTTTATAGGAGAGGTCTGATCAATCAACTACTCACCAGCTCGTAAAAGCTTGTGAATACTATAATTCCGTCGTGCTCCTGGATAGATGCCCATCGTTTATACATCATCACCATCAATGGCAAGAAGAACGGTAGAAATTGGGTCATTTGCTCGTGCTCATAGTGCGGCGGCAAACCCGGTATGCGAACCACTCGGTCAGCAACAAGTTCCTGGTTTAGTTACTCAGCTACGCAGATATATCCTCACGATGGTAACAGACCAACCTCGGTATATATTTCTTCAAGCGGCTTTTTGCTGCCCGGGCCTTGCTTTTCTAGGGTTGCGGACGTAGCTCCGATCACTCTCCATCCGCCACCGTTCTCAGCGTTTCCGTAATGGCTTTCAAACCGAGCATTGTTTAGTACTCTCCATGGATAAAGATAGAATACTACTTACGCAATGAAAGATGCTACAGTTGCTACCCACCACGAAGCGATTGGAAGTCTGTGGTGCTGCTTGTTCATCAATGCTATACCACCATTGATGTGATCGTCGATAATATAGCTTGGCCTTTCAACCGTTTGACCATCAACCTCAAATTTTGGACTGGCAAGCTGTTTAGCAATCCAGAGACCGAAGCTGCGCTCCATGCTAGACAGAAGATCGAAAGGGTTCGTGATAGGGATGTCGATGATTGAGGGAACGATATGAACGCGCCCACAGGCAGTTCTGGGGTACGTATCAAAATACTTTTGGGCCTCGGGAGAAAGAGGGCCGGGTATATAAACCGCTAGTTAGGGATATGCTTAGCTCGACGAGTGGGTCAAGGCGGTTGAACGTACAAATGAATACATTTGGAAATTTGGCCGCTAGACGTATGCAAAAGTGCAAACTAGGGCGTATATGTGCTATAAGTTGGAGTAACACATCATAAACCTGCGACAGAGTCAACGGGATATAGTAGACGTACTCATCCCGAAACCGGTAACGAATACGATATGCTTGAGGGCGAACTGAGGCATGGTACTGGACAAGACTGTGAACTAGAAGAGCTGGATGAGTATTCGAGTCAGTCTCTTGCCCGGTTTATATACTTTTCGCCGAACATTGAGCCATCAGTCAGTGCAATTCAGCATTGCCGGTCCGCAACGCAAGTGGAGTAGATCGCGTCAGTAACCAGACCTCTATTTGGTATTTACCGCGCGCTGGCGATCACCAATCGCGCGGAAGTCTGAGTGTGTTGGATGACCGTAAGGATCTTACGAGTAGAATCACTTTGAAATGATAAATAGTCCCACTTTCCTATAAAGCTGTTTATTTTGAGGTAGGTTGTATATATAAGGTCTAATAGGACAGAGTTGTGAGCTAGGAAAATAAACAAACCAGGATCAAGCCAAACAATAACCAGCGCGCGCCGCCACTTGGGTAATCCACCGAATCCGGTCAAGTCTCTCCTGTGTGAGCAAAAATGGTAATGCCGCCCGTACCGCGCGAGACAGATCTGCTGCGCTATCAGATACGCGCTATCTCCGAGGGTTCTTCGCGCTACTCCCACTTCCCAGCCGGCAAGCATGGCCGCGTCAGCGTATGCCGATGGAGCCTTTTTCGGGTGGAATCATGCGTGCACTGCCACTGGGATGTACACCAGGAGCGCACACGTTTTTTGAGGAAGGACGAGGGGTACCGGGGTCCGGGTCCCCGCTACTTACTTGTCGCGATCACGTGACTTGATCGACTTGACCAGCTCAAGTTCTCAACGGCGATGGCCAACTCGCTCTAGTGAAACAAGCCCTTCTTGATTACCATTTTCCGACTCAACTACTACTGAGTGCCGTCTGACTACCGTTGCCTGACAAGCTGCGCAGATTGCCCGTGTTTGGGCCTACTTTCGCCTATCACTTTGGGAGTCTGACGTTGTTTATCTGGGTTATATCACGTTCCAGATCAATCGCCCAGACAATATCACAAGTTACATGTATTCTGTTCCGAAACCACCGAAAATATATAAACTGGGGCTGACTGTGGGTTTAAAGCCCAACCGCCTTGCCAAACTGCTCCAATGCTATGTCTGCGCTTCCACCAGGCTTAAGTGAGTCTCGAGCGAGCTTGCCAAGCGCTCGAATATTCAAGCGTTGCTGGGCGCCTCGTTTATCCTTTGACATCTTGAGTACTCTTTGCACCTCCGCCCTCACTGCCTCATCAGAACCAATGATTGGTATGTCCCCATTGACACCAAATGCGACACTCCTGGCCGGCCCTGTGCGAACCTGAACGAGCTCAAAGCCGCAATCAAGCTGCCTGGCAATCTGCATCGCGTTCGTTGGCTGATCACCCTAAAATGCGCATAATCCATATTACTGGGGATAGTACAACAGAGGGAGCAAATAAAACCACGTACCCCCATTGGCCAAACGATCATCGGGACATGCCTTACTATCGCCTCCGTAATCGAGTTCCATCCACCATGGGTTAAGAAGTAATGAAGAGACTACAGTAGCACATTTGTGAGTTTTAAGTTGATATATTCTGCATACACGCTGCGTACCGGGTGTTCCAAGACCTCCAGCTGCCGCGTCCATTCGGAGAAAACAGCATTGCCACTTTCGACGAGACTATCGAAATATTCTTCCAGGCCCGCGGTTTTCGTGTATTCAGCCTTAATCGAGAACACGAGCCTTAGTCCCAGTGCCAGTATCTCTTCCATCACGATCTTGAGATGCCTGATTGACTCAGCAGGAGGGAAGAAAAAGTGACCAAAGGCGATGTAAACAACGGAGTGAGCTCCAAGCTCGGTATATGCGCGATTCATGAAAGCTAGCACTGGGTCAGCCGTGTGGATATCCAGCTGAGGAGTGACGGAAGCCGGAAAGTCAGCATTCAGACCAGTGCAGAAACTTTTGAGTGGCTTAGAGAGCGCGTTGACTACCGCTTCTGCCGCAATCGATTCCTATACGAAAGGTTAGTCTAAATTGTTCACCGACAGGAACTTAAAACACGTACCATCTCACATACACTATTGAATACTACTAATTCAGGTTGATCTTTCACAGCCATCCACCGACCATGCAGTTGAGCTATTATGGGCAACAGAGCTGGCTGGTTTTGCGGCATCTGTTCGTGTTCGTAGTGGGGTGGTAAACCAGGTACGCATACAATCCGGTCTGTTCGTTCCTGCTCGAATAAGTCGGGACACGATTCGACAATAAACTCGGCGATAAGCGTACCTGAGCGAATAGCTCTTCGAAGGTCTTTTCCTTCCCCGGTTCTTGTTTGTTCATGGCGTCTCGCACGGCGGTTACTACCCTCCACCCGCCGCCGTGTTCAGCATTCCCGAAGTGTCTACAGTTGATCGCTGAGTACCAGGGATACACACACACAGTCATAACTGACTGCGTACCCTATGAACGATGCTGCAGTGGAAACCCACCACGCCGCAATCGGTAATTGATGATGTTGCTTGTTTGCGACCGTGATACCGCCATTAATATGATCTTCGATTATGTAGCTGGGCGCTTCGACAACCAGCCCATTAATTTCGACGCTCGAGCTTGCCAGCTGCTGGGTGATCCATGGCCCAAAGCTGCGCTCCATGCTAATCATAAGATCAAGCGGGCCAACTATCGGAATGTCCACAATCGAAGGAATAACGCGGACGCGCTCGTGGGCGCCTTTATGGTACGTGTCGAGATATGCCTCACACTGTGGCGCCGTAGGACCCGGCACGTATACGGCTATATATAGGTATCATTAGCCGAACCAATATGCCGCCAGGAAAAAACTTACAAATAAAAACGTTGGGAAACTTTGCGGCCAAACGAATACAAAACAGAAGACACGGGCGAATGTGAGCTGTCATGACTTAGTGTTAAGCTCAGAAACAGGGATGAAGGGCAGCTAAGACGTACACATCCCGAATCCTGCAACAACAACCAAGTGCTTCAAGGATGGTCGAGTCATAACGGCCTATTGCTTTAGAGATGATGTGGATAAGTAGTCGAGGAGAAGATAATATAGTTCATTGGACTGTCTATTCGGCCTTTATACAGCGCGTCACCGCTGGTCTATTGAATTTATTTGGTATTAATCAGCGCAAGTCCAGCACGCTTCACCGCCTTCAGGTTTATGCCCGGGGCCAGGCGCCTCTACATGATGCTAACCGCGTAAACCCGAGGGTGCTAAGACCATCCTGTCGAAGTTCCACGCTGAAGATAGAGGCAGTTCGATGATTTGTGCTTCCTGGCAACAGAAGTAGATTTGTATTAAAAACGCTTCGCGATTCGATGTTTGGGTACCTCGACGAGGCGATCTAGGCACGGCATTCTCGGCCCAAGCACCAAATCAACTTCTGAAGCAACTACCGCAAGTCCAAAAGGTCACATTATAGCGCATATATGGACACTTGTGCTTTGGACATTTCAATTTATCAGTCGCGGAGTGTACGAATACACAGCTACGCTAGATCCAACCAGGGCTATACGTATTGGCGAGTGCATCATATGGGAATGCATTGATGTCATTTTGCCTTTTGATCTCGGTATAATTCCATCGTTCGACAAGTAAAAATCTAATATCTTTTTCAAAATAGCTTTCAGATCGGATATATTTCCCCGCGTTGTGAGGACAGCTGCCCCTCAGAACCCAGCCAACTGGCCGAACTCCCCCAATGCAATATCTCCACTACCTCCTTTTCCAATCGACTCCCGCATGACTTTACCCAGCCCCTTCACGTTGATTCTCTGCTGCTTGCCCCTCGCGCCTTTGGACATATTCAATATGTTTTTGATTTCATCCCGAACAGCCTGGTCCGAGCCGACGATGGGGACGTTGGGGTACGAGGTTGTCTTGGCGGGACCGGTGCGGACTTGGATGAGTTCGAAACCGCAATCGTGTTGCGCGGTGACTTGCAAGGTGTTTGTGGGTTGGTCGCCCTGCCATGTTTATGAAGCATGAATTAACAGAAATGACAACGAAAAACGACGACAAAGTCTTACCGCAAAAGGCCAGAGTATCATTGGTACATCACGGACGATTGCTTCGGTAGTCGAGTTCCAGCCGCCATGCGATATGAAGTAGTGAATCGCCTATAGCCCTCAATCAATTTAGCATTATACTGAAGAGTCCTATCATGAATACGCACCGCATGTTCCAACACTTTTACCTGATTCGTCCATTTCGGGAAAATTGCGTTCCCGCCCTTGGTCATCTTCTCTACGAATTGATTATCTACCGTTGCTTGCTCTGAGCTTAACGCAAAAACCAGCCTAAATCCTTGCGCCACAATCTCCTCAATAAGTATTTCGAGGTGGCGGGTGGATTGAGGAAGGGGGAAGAACAGCGTCCCAAAAGACATGTAGATCAATGAATGCGGTCCGAGCTCGGCGTGCGCTTTGTCAAGGAACTCGATTGTTGAATCCGGTTCGGTACCGATCGTAGGAGGAAGATCAACGCCTGGACCAACACAGAAGGCACGAACAGGCTTGGTGAACGCGGTGGCACAAGCCTGTGCAGCAACCGGTTCCTATATACCGTGATGGTCGTTAGAAATGGCTAACCTAAGAAGGAACCAACAACTCACCATTTCGTAGGTCCCGCTAAGTAGCGCAACATCCATCTGATCCCTCATTTTCTTCCATCGAGTTTGAAGCTGAGTGACAAAAGGTAGGATTGGTGGTAGGATTTGGGTGATCTGCTCATGTTCATAGAACGGTGGCAGGCCAGGGATGCAAACTACTCGATCTGAGAGCACCTGATTGAACCTCAGCGTTAAATATGAGATCACGTTTGATTAGGCTGATCTACCTCGCGGAATATTTCCTCAATCGGTTTCTCGGCATCTGGTCCTTGTTTGGCCAACGCGGCTCCGACACTATCTAGAAGTCTCCCACCGTGACCGTGCTCAGGGTTCCCGAAATGTCTGTCGAATTCGCGTTACTCAAAGTACCGAAAAGCTCCCAGAGGAAGCCACTCACGCGATAAGAGATGCAGCGGGTGCAGCCCACCATGAAGTAATTGGTAAGCCATATCCCAGACCGACTCCTCCATTGATGTGATCCTCGATGATATAGCTTGGGGGTGCTACGACATGTTCGCCAGCTTCAAAGCTCGCGATATCGAGTTGCTCGACGATCCACTTTTTGAAGCTCTTTTCAACATTGAAGATCACATCCAGAGGGGTTACGATCGGGGAATCGAGGACTGATGGGATAATGCGTGCCCGTCCACCGGTTGTGTTGGAATGCGAGGCCAGATAGGTGTTAGCCTGCGGAACGAGCGGTGCAAACACATAGATAGCTATAAGAACAAGGCGTTAGGCTCTGTGACTATAAGGAGACGGGAATGACGAACAGATGTAGGTTTTGGGAAATTTCTGGCTCAGACGGATACTGAACTTGGTCCCAGCACGAACATGCGCTAGAGCGTCAACGCGTCAACAATGAGTATTCACGTAGGAAGATTTGATAACCTACACCAGTTAGGTCCGGCGACAAATACGAGATGCTTCAATGGTGTCACAGTCATAGTGGGTCAGAGCGAAAATGAGAGAGCAGAGAACTACTTAGAGATACCTGACGCGACCTCCATGGGGCATTTTATACATCCCACTCACCCCTGGCTTATCACTTTGCCTGAGTAGAGGATGGTCCAATACACAGGATTCGGATGTTTCGAGATTGGCAATGTACCCGTGTGGGGCAGAAGCCATTCACCACAAAAACACGTTTATATCTGATCATAGAGTGCCGAACAAAGGTGGTTTGGGCCGTGCTGTGCGTCAAATGACTCTTCGTTCATTGAACGGGCTTGCCGGTCGCAAGTAATGCCCGAACGCAAGGATGATCGGCCGTCAGCCCTAACCTCCCAAGACTCTAAGGGCAAAACACGGCTTTGGAGAAGATAAATTCAGAAGTTATAAGGGGCGCAAATTGGGAATGTCAAATGTCCGGTATGCTTCGACTTGGAAGAATTACGGAGGTGGTGGTCAAGCTCTTGTTGACATCACAAGTGCACGTGACATGGGTGGAGCAAAAAGAGCTTGAAATTGGTTTGAAAAGAGCGCCACTCAGCAGCACACCCACTTCCGGCTAAAGCTTCTCCAATCTCCTATGTTTCGATCAATCAGAAGATGATAGCCAATTCAACTCGAACTCTGACCTAGATAATTAACTACAGTTCGTGTATGTATATACAGACTCGCTAAATCTAAAGTACACGCGTGCATTTACTCACCTCCTGGACGCCTTTCTAGGCACTCTTGGCTCTTACCTCCTATTTCTCAGGTCTTGATCCGATTGAACAAGCTGGGTTGTTCGTAGAGCCACGCTGTATGGTCGCTGGTGTGGAGCTGTCTTATTTTTGCGGGCGTCGCAATCAGAGCCTCCGGCCCACCTACTAAATTCACACAGCCTTGTCCACATGGGGGGCCACCAGTTTCATGCCCCACATCCACACGATGTGCCTAGCCATTTACTCACTCTACAATTGAAGCAGCGTATAGTCATAGCGCGACGGTTTGAGATCTACTTAGGTTGGTCGGCCAGGCTAGTACCCACGAGCTACTAAGAGACAAGGTGTCTGAATCAAGGGCTAGGTGTGAGCAGTAGGTTTGTATGTCGCATAAGTTTCTATATATCATCGATCCCACTGCTACTGTATTACTAGGCCAAATGGCGCGGTGGTCGAATGGCGCGGTGGTCCCAGCCCGGGAGGGGCTGCGTGATACTACATGGTATTATATATGACTCATTATGAAACCAAAATAGTATTCGGATTTAGGCACCATCCGAGTACCATATGGCACGCTAATAGCGTTCTATAGGCCCCAGAAAACTTATCGAACACGTTTCGCTCGCCCAGTTGTGACAAATTAAGCTTAGATTGGCGCCCTGTTTCGTAAGGAGGGCTCATAGTAAAAGCAGAGGGATTATGTAGCATTACAGCGTACGAATCATAATATACATCTGACTACCATATGCCGCCAGCTAAATCCATCGAATCAAAAGGTAGGCATTTCTGCTTATAGTCCAATCGCCGCTCCAAACTGTTCGAAGGAAACATCTCCACTACCACCTTTTCCAATCGATTCCATCATAATCTTTCCAAGCGCCCGAGTGTTCAACCGTTGCTGCGCCCCTCGCCCGGTCTTCGCTCCGGATAAAATCATCTTGATCTCTTCTCGCACCGCCTTGCCTGTACCATCAATCTTCATATTGGTACCTCGTGCATATGCAACACTTTTGGCCGCTCCAGTGCGAACTTGGAGCAGTTCATGCCCGCAGTCGTGATGACCTGCGACCAGGAGCGCGTTGGTCGGTTGGTCACCCTTTGTGATCGGTATCCGTTAAGATCGTGAATGTACAAGTAGAAAAGCGAAGATATACTTACAGCAAGAGGCCAAAAGATCATGGGTACACCCCGCACGAGCGACTCAACTACAGAATTCCAGCCGCCGTGGGTTAAGAAGTAACTCGTTGCCTAACGCGCATATAGTCAGTTTATGCGCTAGATCTCTAAATGTTCGTCGAGGTTTACCGGATGATCTAAGACTTTCAACTGATCCACCCATTCAAGAAATATGGCATTTCCTCCCTTCGTGATCTCTTCAATATAGTCGCCGTCCAGTCCACCAGCTTTCGCACCGTCTGAGCTGAGCGTAAACACTAGCCTAAACCCGTGCGCGAGAATCTCGGAAATTATAGTCTTGAGATGATCAGTCGACTCAGGAAGCGGAAAAAATATAGTCCCAAACGAGATGTAAACAATTGAATGGGGGCCAAGCTCAGCGTATGCGCGATCCAGGAACGAGGTGATTGGATCTTCTGTATTCGAAGGGTTATTGCCCGATTTCTGGGGTAATAAATCAAGATTAGGGCTGACGCTGAAGAGGCGAAGAGGTTTGGTAAACGCATCGGCGCAAGCTTCTGCTACAATAGGTTCCTACGCCAAGACATAGTTTAGCCTATGTTTGATAAGAGAACGTGAGCCCGGCTCACCATTTCATATGTTCCGCTAGTGATAGACATATCCATATGGTCTCTTTGATAGTTTCATCGTTTTTGAAACTGGCAGATGAGAGGCAAGAACGGCAGAGATAGTTGAGGCACTTGTTCGTGTTCGTAGTATGGCGAGAGCCCCGGGATGTAGATTACTCGACGACGAAGCTCCTAGTTCTTCACATTAGCATCGTGATATAATTGAATTAGAGGGAAACACTCACTTGATTAAATATTTCTTCTATTGGCTTAGGTTTGCCTTCTTGCTCGGCTAAATCTATGGCGGCTCCGATGCTATCGAACAGTCTGCCCCCATGGCCGTGTTCGGGGTTTCCAAAATGACTATATCAACAAGCTGAATCAGTCAATCCGTTCAAATGTGGAGTATAAGAACGGAAGCTTACGCTACTAATGAAGCCGCATTGCTCGCCCACCATGATACTACCGGAAGACCATGGATGTCCTTACACGCTAAAGCGCATCCACCGTTGAAATGGTCTTCGATAATACAAACGGGTGGATCTACAACCAGCCCATTGATATCAATACTTCCATGATTCATCTGCCAGTCCATCCATCGCTCAAAGCTCTTCTCGACGCTGAGAACAATATCAAAAGGGGTGACGATTGGAAAATCAGTGGACGCGCGAACAAGCTGTACGCGTTCGCGAGCGAGTTGGGACTGGGTGGTAAGGTATTTTTCCGCTTGAGGGAAGAAGAATTCGAAGATGTATACAGCTTTAGAAGACGCTTTAGTTAACTGCTATATGAAAGTAGAAGAAACGGACATACAGACGAGAGTATTTTGGAATTTCTCAACGAGACGAGAGCTAAACTTGATACCAGAGCGGACGTGGCCTATAAATGTCAATCCGTTAGATACATAGCACCATCGAACGAGGACCAACATACTCGACCAAGGTCCAGTTACAAAAACAACGTGTTTCAACGGTGTGTTGGTCATATTTACGAAGGCTTATTAGTGAGAATTAAAGAGACGGGCGATGGTTATAAGTCGAAGCTTGGCCCGTAGAACGTTATATACCACCACTATCTCCACCGCTTCATCTCCAAAAGACCAACAAAACATAACAGAAAGAATCGACACTGCCCAGACGCCACAGCCAACTCTTGGCTAACTCCGTTGGTCAAGGTATGAGACCTCGGGCACGGAAGACCGCACCGGTGTTCAACGGCGACGAGACCGAGGAACTCGGATATTAGAGGCTGGATAGGGATAGTTGGCCGAGCGCCCAACAAGGGCTTTGCCGAATTTCTCGCCCGAAAAGGCGAAGGCACACCGCCAAACCATGTGGAGCAAGGTGAGCCAAGACAAGAGGCGCTCATTCTTGCGACAAGATAAGACTTTCAGCGCTATGTTCATCCAGCCATGGTAGGAAAGAAGACGGGGGCAGCGCGGGTGTACGGGAGACGTAGTTATATATCTAAGGGACAGGAACTCGTAGATGCAAAAGAGAAAAAAAAAAATCAAATCAAGAGGAATTCACTGAGGCCACCTTGCTGATCAGGAAAGCGATCGCTGGCCGGTCGTGGCCGAGACCAAGGCCGAGGTTCTGAGATGCAACATCCGATTACGTAACCATGACTAATGGCCTTAAATTAGCCTCGGTTCGGCACGGGAAACGCTCATTGTCACCAAGTAAAACCCGAACATTAAAAACAAGGATATATGACAAAAGTGTAGGATTAGGTAGGTATGGACGCAGCTCACGTCATGATTTTTAATCTTCCTCTAACTAACCAACGGATCAATCATAACCTCCCTCCGCCACGATGTAACCGAGTCCTCTCATCTCCCTCCTCATCGCTCTCTTCCCGTACTTCCTCCAATGGAACACCATTTCCATTTCCCATTGCCGCGATTTCCGGATCAAATCTGTATAAACTGCTACTTCTTCGCACGTGTCCTCCGCCAGCACTCGCTGGAGGATTCGCCCACGCGATATCGTCCTCTTCGATCGCTCTTGATGGTTGACCGAGAGATTGGGCGTGTCGGGATGCGTTAAGCAGGTGAACGCCGAGGAAAGTTGTGATGAATCCAGCTAGTAGGGATACGGTATTGACTGGGTCCGTTGTGTTAAACCCACGGAAGAGCAGTGCAGATGCGAGGATGGTGGCGGTAGAAAAGCCGACGTAGTACATTGGATTGACACTATGATCCAAACCCGTTTTGATCAATAAGTTACCCGATATAATACGGAAGCACCAGACTCACACATTCGTCGAAAATGTGTCCAGCGCTTTATTAAAATAGTTCATCTGGATCACGATACATGATCCAGTCACAACCGCAAAGACCCAAGTGCTCGGATGTCCAAGTTGGTTATTCCCCGCCAGAGTGAGTTTGACAGCCACGCCGAACCCCTTAATCGCCATGACACTGACACTCCCGACAAGGGAACAAATGGAAATATAGACCAGAGGTGTTTTTTTACCGTAGGCCGGTACGAGACGGTATATCGCAAAGAGAGAGTATACGGTGACGGTAAAGACGTACATCAAGAATCCTGCAGGGTTTTATTAGCCGAGTTGAGACTTCGGGAAGGAATGACGAACCTGGTTGGATGGCATATTGCAGGATCTCGTCGACCGTTTGGACTTCCTTGTCCTCTGGTGCATGCAGGACAATAATAATCGACCCAAGAAAACAAAGTGCGCATCCTACGCGGCCAATATGCCCGAGTTCCTCGTTGAGTAATAGTGACGCAAGAACTGCGCTATGGAAGATGGTTAAGCTACGTGGTATAAAGAAATGGCGCAAAACATACCCTATGAGAACACTAAGAGCACCAAGAGGGGTAACCAATATAGCGGGGGCGAATGTATAGGCTGCAAAGTTGGCAACTATGAAAGACTATGAGTGACGGGGTAATTTCCAGGAGTGTGTGAGCGCCTACCTTCGCCGATGATCACTGCGCAGCCAACCCACAATAAATCAGCTTTAATAAATTTTATTAAAAATTCACTCACGGGTAGTCATCCCAGCCCACCATATTGGATTCTTAAGATATGCAAGATTGTCGGATGCGCTTTGGGAAGCAGGTGCTCGTCGTGCGGCATCGTTCAAGCCCTAACCCGGTGTTAGAAAGGATATATACATCTTTCAAAGCGGAAATACCTTTTTGGTAATAATGAAGCTAGTTCCTATTGCTAATGAGCTTGAGCATGCCAGCGCGAGGCCGATCCACTTGTCTTCGACCATCGTCGGAAGGAGTCCAGTTACAGGACTGTAACGTTTTACTGGTAGATCACGTGCTAAGCCTAGACCTTACTTTAGCCCACAACGGAACCAGGCCGGCGGTTGAAATGAACCTGCTCCAGCCATGGATTCATGGTTTGGGGTCTCGGTATCTTTCCTCCGTTTGTGATATGACTAGAATCTACTTGATTGGATCTCAAAACACTGGAAGAGGTAAGCTGGTTTGTGGAGCCTGATTTCAACCCCAGCCGGCTCACTCCTAGCTGCACTGTTCTGCGGCCAGCGTTTTCTGGGTACAAGAGTCTAGTCTAGTCTATAGGTACCATAATCGAATAACAAAAGTCCCGCACCCATTGATCCCTACATCTTTGCTATCTCTGGGAGAAGGCTTGTTTGCATGACAAGCACCGATTACGCTTTTGCTTAAATCGAGTACTAATCGAAGTCGGAAGAGCCAGTGGAGCAGCCCTACCGGTAGTTGAGAAGATCATTGTCCCAGAAACTTATTCGAGAGCCCGCTTTGCGAGACTGAGATATGCGAGTCTTACGACTTGTTCCTGATCCTTCCACACGAGGCATTTTTCATTCAACGATTGCTCGGGGGCAAATTTATAGCACATCCAAGCTCTATCGGAAAAGAGGGAGAAGACGTAAACGGGACGAGGTACCGTTCAGCGACCCCGGTATTACTGGTAATTGCATGTGAAAAATGATCGACGCCATACGGGTTTTAGGTAATAGCTCGAGAAACCTATCCATCTCGTTGTGTAGGGTCTGTCAGACAATACATAAATGGTGAATCGACATTAATCTCACCACCCTGCAGAAGCCTCAGTATTAAAAGCAGGTAGTTAGCCTTTCACGGCAAAGTCGGTAGGAACAAAGGCTATGTATAAGAATTGCCTCAATGAAAGAGAGGTGCTGTGAACGCTGCATATTTAGTTATGTACCGAATTTCGTGGTGATACGGGCCGGAAGGGGTGCGAGGTGACAAATAACGACCTAAGAGCTCTTCGAATATTCTAATGGTAGATCCCTTTCAGCCCCTATAATGTTTCTGTTCACGTTGCTTAGCGTGCAGCCTCCTGATAGGAGTGCCTATATGCTGTTTTGTTTCGGCTTTATATTGCCGTTGTATTCAGTTATTTCTGGGCGGTCCCCCATCGTCGTATCTTATCTGCCGAACCCCCTAGTGGCACTCCCGACCTCGCACGGCCCACGCAGCCTCTGGCAGTCCCCAGACTCGATGTGTTCGGCACCGCCGGTTTTGTGACCGCTCTGCATAAAATTTTATGCTTTGGGAAGGCATGCACGTATTGCTTTTCAACGAAAACAACTTGCAGTGGGGCTGAGATCCGTTGGTCTCCTCGGCTAGCAAGTCTAGCCACCCCCTGGGGCTCAACAACCGTTTTCGCTGACGTGTCATAGGCGTGATGAACCCCCCAGGTCTTTGCCCTAAGCTTTTGGGTACATGCGTGTGGTCAGAGCGTTGCTGTGTCCGATCAGTTTGTGTTTAACCTTTTCACATGTGACAAGACCATGGGGGGCTGGAATCAGATCGCCGACTCTCCGGAAACTTTTGCGGATAATTCAATTCCGGACTGGCGCTGAACTACTACTCACTTAGGAAGTAGTGATACCAAATTTGGCTAGCCCCCTTGATTCGCGCACATGGGTATATCATCAGAACTGTAAAGGGAGAGCCAATACACGCGTGACATTATTTACATCAGGCTTTTGTGGTATAACTAGGGAAGTTGCAGAACTACTGGGTTCACTTCGCGATAGAACTAAATTATGCCATTCGTTCACCTTTACATTCACGTAATTACTGAAAACGGGCTCGGAGAAAACCATCTTCATGATCATCAAAGGGTATAGCCATTGTGTAATCGAGCAGAGCAACGTCTCACGGCTCCTTCCGCACTGCAACTCATGGGAGAGCCTTTATAACACCGAGGCATGTGCCAGCAAGCTAGTTGCTTCCCTTTCATAAACATATCTTTCCGCCAAACCACTGTTTATAATGTCTATTTCGAACAGCAGACCTGCTGGCCCAATGATGCTGTACCTAGGGAAACTTATGCACTCCAACTGCCCTTTGCTCCAGCGCCGAGAAAACGAGTCGGACCTTCGTTACTTTCAGCGCTGGGCAACGACGCGAAGCATACGTTTACAGTGGGACGTCTCGTATGACCCAACGCGTAGCTCTTGCGAGCACTTTTGTTGCTCTCCAATATGTGAGCCATGTACCGTACAGTTTGTGACGGTGAACTTACCTCACGAAGTGAATGGCGAACGTCTTTCTCCTAGTTTCATGGGAAAGGGGCCGACTGAAGCAGCTGCCAAGGAGGACGCTTGTATGGCTCTAGTACAAACCAAGGTGTGTGTAAGTACGACATACTTTTCTATACGTGTGACAGCTTCTCCAGCTGATACCACTCTTGTAGCGAGCGGCCGTGTGATATCCGTTTGAAACAACACCTAGAGTCTCTAGGAGCGGGAGAGAATATCGGGCGGCGAATTTCTTGGAAAATTGAGGCTTGTTGTCTTACAAAGAGTCGTGTATCGAGCTGCGTGTCTCCTAAATATGAACTTCTTCTGCTCCAGTGGATGAGTTCTCACATAACTAGTGTGACTTTACTAATGAAACTGCGGAGCCTTCCCGTGGAGGATGTATGAAGTCCTATGATAGGTCACGCAAGTATCATCTCACAAGAATGGACACATAGTGGTAGGCATCAAGCCTAAGAACACGGGGAGGGTTGGCATAAGAGTACTGACGAGTAGAAGTAACTTGCACTCGTATTCCCCCATACTCCTCCCAAGCTACGAGGTACTTGAACTGTCACGTTTCAATCATTATTTCTAAGTAGAATGCTACTTATCCATATAGTAATCGCCTAGATTTACCGGGAGTGGTTGAATGAGATGTGTGTGCTTCCACAGGCTGATGCGTACATCGCATGCTTCGGCTGAGGATGAGCGGTGTCAAACCTGTTGGCATACATAGCGTCGACTGACCCCCTAAGCTAAAATTGTATACGGGCGGCACTTTTTTGCCGCTAAATTATTCGGTTGTAGATCGGGAGAGGTCATTTGACGCTATGCAATACAAGGGGTCCGACTATATATTACGTCTTTGGGTGCACGTGCGGCAGGGTAGGTCCCCCACATATTAGGGGGGTTTCACTGGAAGGCGAAGCTGGGGTGAAACTGGTACCTCCACCGGGACCTAACTCAAGTTTGAGTGCCACTAGTTGAGCCAATCCTGACCGCCCTCTTCCCTTAGCTGAGTCTGAAAAAATCCTTCTAGCCCATGTGATAGTACGTCGTGTGGATCTGACGTAAATGGTGCGCATATAGTATAGATACCCGTCGGTTTTTGGCCCTCAGTGCTCAATCGCTGGGACAGCTCTGAGCGCAAGCTAGGGCCTGTGTGAGATACCGTTGAACCCCAGTTTCGCCTCACGTGGGATCTCCTATTGTAGGTGAGGTGAGGTGAGTCCTAGGGATGCTGCTTGGAAGGGCTGGTGAAAGACATAGTCAAATACTAGGGGTCCATCCTAGGACACGGCGGGCCTGGTTTGGGAGCCTGTGGTTGCCAGTTACCGATGGCCACGAGTGCAGAGGCGATAGGTATGAATACCACCTTTTTATTGCGGACGTTCAAATCGGGAGTCCGCACAGCCAGATTTGAAAAATTTGAGCGCTAGTCTAATAGTAATGAGCAAAAGTATGCTAGTACGTCAGATCAGCCATAGCCTTTGGTTATAGTTACAAAACGGTAGAACTATCAGCGTTTCGCGGTATCTAGCTTCTGGGCCTCATCTCAGCACTGTTTAATACTGTCTCCCGCTTTGCTGCTTACGTTTCGTGTTGTCTATCCATCCCGATCTTTTTTATCTCCTTTTTGGGATTCATTTTATGACCGATCACTCTTAGCGCTCAAAATGACCGAGGTTTCTTTTGCGGCTTGGTTCGGCCCCGGAGGTTTATCTAATCCTATCTTATCGGATTTTGAAGTTCATTTTTCGCCTATTTTTACGTACGTGATCCCAGTTGAGAAAACAATCATTACTTTGTATCGCTCTGTTGGGTATATATTGAGCGTTGGAGGTGAGCAGCTGGGCCACTTGGTATGAAATTAGCGGGCCCATATCAGCCGTGGATAGGATAGCGCTTAGTGCTTACGGGTCAATGTCCAATTAATCTCCTATATCAATCATATCTTGTCTATGCCCACCTACTCTAATTGCAAGGGCGGTCCCGACAATCAGGGTCCATAAGACGGTCCGGAACCGGCCCGGCGCGTAGCGCCGGGCCCAATCAGACCTTTGGATGCACAAGCCCCCGGAGCTACGACGGGGCTCAAAGGTTTACGAGTCAGAAAGCAGGGACCAGCTGGATCATGGGGCTCCGATCGAATGTTTCGGTCTGACGTCTACCAAGCAACATATATAGCTAGGCCCAGGAGTATGGCCACTCATGACAGTGGAACTGGGCCAAAATCGGTACCAAACCTGGCGTCAACTCGACTCTAGGTGCCACTAATTGAGCCAATTCTGGACATCTCCCTCCACAGGCCGAGCTTCAAACGGGCTATCAATCATATCGTAAGCTGGGTTTCTATGTAGGGCTGGCGTGAACGAAGTGCATATAGTGTGTATATCTATGGTGTAGCCTTTGGCACTAAGCTTGCACGTCCACTCTGAACCGAGTTAGGCCCCGGTTTTGGTGCTAGTCTCGGCTCCAGTTTTGATACTAAATTGGTGCCGCTCTTGGCACCAGTTTGTCGCCACGAATGAGTGTATCGTCATCTGTTTATGTAAACAGCTGTGATCTAAGTGGTTCGCAGCACAGACTGGTAATCCGACTATGGCAGTACAGTCACAGCAGACCCACACGCCCGCGGAGCCACTAAGAGACTTCGTCAAAACTACGTAGAGCATAGAAATGGCTCGCATTTCAAAGATCCGGGTAGACTGAGCCGTACGGACGTATAGTGCGCAAAACCCGATACACACAAGGGCAAATAGACAGCCTATCCGGGACTGCTCATCGAATAATCTAGTACGTCAAGTATCGAGATGAGCCTCCCTTTTACAATAGGCTCGTAAAAAGCCATCGTAGCAAGTTCGCCCATGCCTCTTCAGGGTGATGCTATAAGATCCGGTCGCTAGGGCTCGTCAAAGAAGAAGAAAAATTGAAAAATGGAAGAACTTGCTACTATGGCTGATACAAGTCACCGAGTGAGTTCGAGCGAGGTTAACGTTTGCTTGCGAGTGAACTTGGTGGGATTTGAACTCAGCGCTTATGCCTTGATGAGATTTTATCGAGCAAACTATATGTGATTCGCTTACAGCGCAAGTTTATGCGCTACAGATGGTTAATAGCAGCATGTATATAAGCATTGGCACAACCTCAGGCATGTCGAGAGGTACGAATATTAGTTTTGAATCAAGCATGAGAAAGTACCTAGTCTCTAAGGTTTGAAAACGACCAGGGTTAAACCAGACCAAGTCGAGTAGAGCATATAGGCTCATATAATTCAATTTAAGGCGATTCTATCCCAAGAAGATGTACACAGAGAATGTCTAATCAAAAGTACGAGCCATAACCCAGCCATAAGTCCAGGTGACCCGAGTCAGCATTTACCTTGTTACACCATTCATCAACATTCTCATTAGATTAGCCTTATGTCTCTAGCTTACAACTGTCTGTTTGCTGATATTGTGCTTCCGCGACCCAAAAATGCTAGCGGACCGGACGCGGTGGCTTGGGGCATCTGAGAGGCGCTGCTAGGCATCTCCAGGATGAGCGACCGGGCTGCCCATCTCACGAGTAGAGTTCGCTCACTCTTCATGATTAGGCACGTTGGCATCGTGGCTGTTGAGCATGGTAAAGCCAACAGCGATGGCGGATAGACTGTTTGTGGGGCTGGAGGGTCGAACATTGTAGGTGGCAAACAGCGTCACCACCTCAGAACCGGTATGCGGCAATGCATGGGTGCGCACTGTGGGCTGGAAGGCCAGGAACTGGTGGCGTGGTGGTCGTCCTTGGAACGCTAGGGGGTGTCATCAGCAAAAACTGGGGTCGCCAAGAAGCTCTTTGAAAGGATTCTCACTACCCCATTTTGAACCCAAACTCTCTGGACCTACAGGGTTTTCGGGAATGTTGTGCACCCACCACTTCTCGCAAATCCCGCTCCACAAGCTAACGCAGCGATCAAACTCGTACAAGGTGAGCATGAGCGTAAGCACAAACACCATGGCTGGTCGAAATTTTACCGTGTAGTACTAAATAAAGTATGTAGGATAGGTAAGGGATATATATGTACTTGCGTCTCTTGCGCAAAGGACTCCAAGATATGTATTTGGGTAGAAAGCGTAGGAAAGGTGAGTTGAAGTAGCAGTGTATACAAAAGAAAAGCTTTTGTCTGCAGACTACTCGATCAACACACCCCTTTATCACACTGATACGCAAAGTCTCAGACCTGTGAGTAGAAAGTGAAACAGTACGAATGTAAATTTTGAGAACAGGGGGCAGAGGCGAGTCCTGAGATGAAGAAGATGAAGCGCGCCATTGAAGCACAGAGGATTAGAGCGAGAGTGTTGTACCGCGCGCATTCACATTCAGACTACACTTGCTGACTTACAAGCGGCTACAGCCCGAAATTGAATTGTCCATTTCGCTGGACGTTTCATTCGAGCTTATACAGAAGCATACAAGACGCATTTCTCTGGCCATGGTGTTTGTATTTACACTTATGCTCGCCTTGTGTACGAGTTTGATCGCTGCATCAGCTTGTGGAGCGGGATTTGCGAGAAGTGACGGGTGCACAACGTTCCCGAAAACCCTTTATTGCGAATTTGGAAACGGTTTGCGGTTGATCGGCTCCACTGCCGAAAAGTGGAAAAAAGAGCGCGAGTAAATGCCGCGTATCCCGGCAAAGGGGGACGCAATCGAAGTGAAAGATACATATATAGAGCCGCGTGAGAATAACGCGTACAACGGTGTCAGTTACTCTCGAAAATAACGTTATCTAAATTTAAACCACCCAAACCGTAAATCGCATGTATCTCGACAAAACGCGCAGCTACAAGCATGGAGAAAGTCTTTGGTACATACCTAGACCGTAGGTTATCATATAGTAAAATACTATGTCTCAGGGAGCAGGAACGCGGTCGTGACTGAATCATCCCACTTGCTCCACCTAACGGTACATGTTCGTTAAACTCTAACTCCCTCGCATCCCCCTCGTTTCTTTTTATGTCTTCTCCGGTAAGTAGATACGACCTTCGTGCCATTTATAGTCCAGTTCTGCGCTTGTAGCCGCGCGTTTTGTCGAGATACATGCGATTTACGGTTTGGGTGGTTTAAATTTAGATAACGTTGTTTTCGAGAGCAACTGACACCGTTGTACGCGTTATTCTCACGCGGCTCTATATATGTATCTTTCACTTCGATTGCGTCCCCCTTTGCCGGGATACGCGGCATTTACTCGCGCTCTTTTTTCCACTTTTCGGCAGTGGAGCCGATCAACCGCAAACCGTTTCCAAATTCGCAATAGGGGTTTTATTTGGAGACTCTGACTCGGGGGTATCGATCAAAGTGCCGAAATGAGAATGGACCGGAGCTAGCCTCATGGGGAACATCGCCTTGTATAGCTTATCTCCTAGCCCAGTAGTTTGGCTAATGTGATTCCATTATGGACTGTTTTGGGTCAATTCACTGTGGTAATTCACGGTACATAAATAAGGTCCCGGCGGGACGTTTGACGCTAAGTACCCTGTGGCCCTGTAGTTA
>WSTJ01000126.1:0-40925 GCA_019623705.1 Ceratobasidium sp. 428
GTCGATATGCTTTGGTTCCGGGACCTATATATTCCAAATGTAGCACAGAGACGGCTTTCGGACGCATCGCCGTTGTATATGGAAAACGAGTCTGTTTTCAAGAATTTGGCGCCTGCTTGGGTTGGTGTTGCGGAAATGGATGTATTGCGAAGCGAGGGGGAGGCGTACGCAGAAAAGATGAAGAAGCATGGAGTGCCAGTTACGCTTACTATGTACAAAGGTATGTTTACAACTGCCCTCAAGATCATAACTGAATATAGAATACATTCGCCACTAGGTGCTACTCACCTTACACCAGCTGCGGATCGAGTAAGTTGATATTGTGTACATCAACGTTAGACGCTAACTTCCGATACTATCACAATCAGGTCTGTGCCTTGGCTCGGAGGATGCGAAGCGACCAGGTCACAGCCATCAAGGCTGCTTTCTCCAAATGATGAGTAAATACAACCAAGAGAATGTGTATTGCTCGTACTGGATTTTTACCTATGTTCTACTACTGACTTTCAAGTCCACTTATTTTGGCGCTTTCCAATGAATCAAGATAAACTAAGCGTGAAGGGGGCTAATTCCGTAAGCTGTCGCGGCATACTAATAACTAGCCGGCATCGATCTTGGAGATTGATTATGACGAAAGAGATGCTCAGGGAGAGATCCGTCGATAGGAAAGCCTATCATGCCGTTACTAATTCAGAGGTGAGTCCGAACCCTACTCGCGGCCAACAAGATATCAGAAATATTGGCTATGAGCCAACTCGATTCACATCTAGATGACCCCACAAGCATTCCTCCCGAGATACTGAAGAGACTTGACCCTGAATACAAGGATTTTGTTCTCGCTCAGCCTGCATCCTCACGAACTCCCCTCTACACAGTGGGATGGAGCTCCAAACTCCGTGAAATAGTTAACTCAAGTACGGCTGGGAAGGCGAACGCTGTTCCTGTTGGAGTAGTAGAAACTGTTAGTCTAGGAGAGTACTCCGTGCGAGTCCTTATACCCGAAGGCGAGCCTCCGAAAGATGGTTGGCCGGCTTTGGTATACTTACACGGGGGAGGATGGTTATTTGGGACATCTCAAACGGGAGAATCGTTCTATACACGTGTCTGTGTAGGTAAGCCGTGCTAGCACTGGCTAGTATACGCTTAGATCTCAACACATTGCAGAAACACGATGTATAGTTGTGTCAGTGGATCATAGACTCGCGCCGGAGCATACTTTTCCAACGGCGCTCAATGACTCGTGGTCTGCTCTTTTATGGGTTTGTGCGGAGGGTGGAGTAAAATATAAAATCAACAAAAGTCTTATAGCTCTATGTGGCTACTCATCGTGCGCTCCCTTGACAAAATCTGCGGGATGTTCTGCTGATATGGATTCACAGGGGAGCTAATCTTGCTGCCGTCCTTGCCCAGCGGGCAACGATGTTACGCCCTCCGATACGCCTATGTGCGCAAATTCTCCTTATGCCACTCGTTGACCTTACTCCTACATCTGACCCATCGACCTGGTCGCCTTCTATGCGTGAATACGCAAATGTGTTCGGACTATATGCGGGAGATCTGCTCTGGTCTCGGGATCTTCATACTCCGGAAGTCTCCGATCGAACGCTCCCAGACGCATCGCCGCTGCTTCAGAATAAGAAGGAAGCGTTTGAAGGGATGCCGCAAGCATGGATAAGCGTTGCAGAGATGGATGTGCTAAGGAGTGGAGGAGAGCTTTACGCAAAGAAGCTCCAGGAACATGGCGTTCCAGTTGCGCTAAAAACGTACTACGGTGAGTCAAATTCTATCACAGAGCCGGTTGTGCGATATCAACCCGTCTTTATGCTTAGGAGCGGCACATCTCCTCATACAGGCAGACGGGGTAAGTAATGGTAATTGAGCCATAAGATGTACGCTAAAATCAAAGAAGGTTTGCGAGCTTGCTCGTACAATACGAACCGATCAAATCGAAGCTCTCAAGACTGCATTCTCCAGCTGACCTGCTTCATATCGGTGTAATTGTAGCTGTAACTTGCTAAAACATACACTGCTGATAGCTACCTCCTTCAGTCGTGAGCTCCGGTAAATTTTATTTGGCTTGAAGGACGGGATAAACCCATACTTCTAAAGTCGCCCATTATACATGACACAACTGCGCCGGGCTTGCACAGTGCCGGGCCTAAGCTGAGACGTATCACAGACTGAGTGGTTTAATATAGTCTAATTAGAATACAAACCTAAGAAACCCACTTCGATGTAGTACACTCGAATAGTCATTCTCTGACATCATACACAGTCACCTGTGAGTTGGGTTCACATGCTCAGAGGATGGAACTTACAATGTTAGAAGCGGAAAAATAGGATGTATTTCTCCAAATGCTCCGACTAAACCAGAGCGAACTTGATCAACATCCATATCCTTGAAGAAGAATGCGCTCTTGAGAGTAGCTAATATCTTCAAACAGAAATCACGAGTTCCACGGTGCGTACTTGAAAGACAGAATCGCCGGTGGTGAATGTACACCAAGTGAAGAATCTCGTGCAAGGTCGCGCCTTGGTTCATCTCAAATTTGCCCATTCGCGCGAGGTAGTGTTCCCCACTGGCAAAGTTTGCTTCGAAGCCTTCTAGAGGCGCTGGGAAGACTATTGGCTTAAGCTCACTGGAGTCGGCTGCGAGTTGCAAATGCCAGGCAATCTTGGAGCCGACGAAGACTAGGAACCAGTTGCGCGGACCGTTGGTCAGATATGGCCCGCAGATATATGCGCCCGTAATAGTTTGGTTAAGTGCCTTCGCATCGACCCGATTAAAGAAAGAGAGGAGGTTGCTGGGAGGTGTAAGTGACATCTTAAATATCTAAGCTGGCTCGAGCTCTTCGAGGGCGATCTGCACGCAAAGATAGGGGCAAATGTTAGTGAGCTGGTCGTGAATCGTTTGTTCGACGGCGAGCTTTATATCGTTTTCCATCTGCTTAAATGTGTTTGTTCGGCCACACCTACCAATATTATAGTGCTTGCCGTTAGGTGGATCATGAGGACCCTAAGCTGGAGCATACCTTTGCAAGAAGGGCCTGTCCAATAAAGTGCGGTTATGCTATGTTTCTACTAAGAGAGAGTGGCAAGTGCGCACTTCTCTATTACACCAGGCGCTAAGATAATGATTCCGGTCCTTAGTAGGCCTGGTATGAAAACAGGATAAAGCTAGAAATATCTCACGCCGCCCCGACGTCAGACAAACGAAAACCCTTTGCGTACGAAAACGACTCGGAAATTTAGTACAGCATTATTAGGGGTTGTAACTCCTACGTAATCGAAGCAAATGACCCTTTGTTCTCAGGCAGTTCCATCTTGGTCGTCAAGGCAATACATCCCAAATCAAGGTATACTCTAATAGTTGGCTTGAATGGGGTTTACAAACCAGCCCTAACTCGCCGCAGGTCCAACAGTCATCCCAGCTTTCAGCTCGACTGAAGGTGCCAATGGCGGCTGAATTCAATACCTGATAGGAAAGCGTTCTACCTTCCAACATGCCACTGCTGATCACACTGCCATAACGAACACAATTTGCGGCCGGTCAGATCAAAAGCTGACCCACGGCAACGTTTACCTTGCCAGCCTCACATGTAGTCTCAGCTAGAGAGGCATATACTATAGTTTTGATCAGGATAAAAGGTGATCACAGACTCAGTTACTGGTTGGTATCTACGCTCCAGAACACGCACACACTGTGAGAGAAAAAATGTGAGCACTGCCAGGATCGAACTGACGAACTTTGGTTGACAAATCAATCCCAGGAGGGATGCGTCGAAGACCAACGTGGTAACCACTCCACTAAGCGCCCATGAGATAACATCTCACTTCCACCCAACATGTTGAAAACAGCGAGCGATACTGATAGTCGTGCATCAACCAAACGCATATACCCGGCCTTGAATTCACACTTATAACAGGGGTAGACTTTTTGGACTGTTCAGCAACATGGAAGAGATTCCTCTATTTTCCGCGGTCTATAATCACCCTAGTTGTAAATAGTGAAGGGCGGCAAGCAAAGTTTAACCATAATATTTCCATTATTCCCTACTCAATACCATAGGTAATGACATAACGGAAGCGCACAACTCTTCATCAGCCAACAAAAAGTCCCAAACAATTATAAAGTCCCAGATGTAGTAGTCCGAAAGCCATGAGTCCATGATCGTAACAATGTCCGAAGTAGCAAGAAAAAGTGGAAGGAGAGTCGTGCAAAAATCCCCAATAAGTCCCAAAAGTCCGAAATAAGTTCGTAAAATCGTGTCCAAAAGATGAAAAAAAAGAGTCCAGGAGGATTGAATCAAAAAGAGCATCGAGGAATTACGGGTTCCCAGTCTTAGCGAGCATACTAAATCCAATAGGTTAGACGACTTTCAAATAGCTAGCACGAGTAACTCACTTGGCGATAGCACCCTGGTCCACAGGTGGACTCCGTCCATCGCCAACCATGACCTTCATCGCTTCAGTCGGTACACCATCTACAACGATGTAGAGCCACGCAGGACCAGGCGGGTAGACTATCCATCCAGCCTCGTCAGGTCACGCTCTTTTTCACACCCAAAATACTCACCATTCGGGTTCGGCGGTCCAGTAAACGTAACCAACTTCCGCCCAATCATCAGAGCCGGCAGCGTTACCATTCGTTGATCCATATGCACACCGTGCGTCGAAAACCCGAGGTCCATGAGGACGACCTCAACCTTTTTGAACAAGAATCCACGTTTGTGGCGTCCGAATGGCAGGGAGATCGTCGCAGTTGCCCCGCGTGCGTAGTTCAAGGTTTTGTCGCAGAAGATGATCGAAGGGCGAGCCTTGGACATGTAGTCCTACATCCTAGATGTTAAAATAATAATAAAGACGATTTAAACGAAAACACGCACTGGGAAGAGCATCTCGACCCTGAACTCAGTTGGATACTCCCTAGTCTCCACATCCAAGTTCGGGTTCGACCCAGCGATCATAACTGTTCCTTTGGGTGTCAATGTCCTGCACCCCAATCCGCTCGCATCAGTCCCTCTTCCTGTAAATCAAAAAGAAGATAAACTCACGCAACAGAATGGTACATCCTCGGAATGTTCGAAACCGGTAGCCCCTCATTCGAAAACCTCTTGCCAGCCGGCGCCAAGGGGTCGTACAACATAGGCTGGAGTACCGGGCCATCGGCATTGGATGTCCCAACCTGGTTCTGCACGTTGCCATAGCCAGCCGTTCCGCCCGTCGCGCCGTTGAGGATGAGGACTTTGCCGTCAGGGAGGATGACAGCGTCAGGCATCACTGTAACCAAGGGGAGACATAGTAAGAATCAATAGAAATAGTGAGTCTTGGATACGACGTACTGCGTGGTTGCGGCATTTTCTCAACTTGCCAACCCTGCATCGCCGATCCACCCAAATTATCGAACACGAGCCAAAATCAGACACATCCCGATTCAGTCGGTGTAACAAAATTAAATGACGCCATGCAATCAATCGGCGCAGAGGATTGAATTATCGAATATACACGTCGATCAGCCACGATCCAAACACCCAAATCGGGGAAGTACCTACCCTCTTGATACCTTGAGCGTTCAAGACCATCCGTGAGCATTGAGCACTAGCGGGTGTATTTGAGCTCAGCTCAGTCTCAAGCACCGTATCTCTAGCAAAATAAAACCCCATTACAAATCTGCCAACCAGCGAGGCGAAAAATCCAGACTCACGAAACCTCAGATCCTCCACAGATCATAATCTCAGGCGCCCATCCGTTCTCATACCGTAAAGGAAGCATTACAGCCGCGCCACTCATAGGGTAAGTACATCGCTGGCCGTTGGGGAGGTCCGGAAGGCGAGTCTCAACATTGCGTTGCCAATCGAGGATCACTGCAAGGTGGCAAAAATGAGCTCGGTGCCGATAAGATATAAAAAAGCAAGCTTACTGGTTTTGTTGTTGGCGGCTACAAAGACTTGGCCATTTGGTAGGGCAAAGACGTGCGGGAAGAGGTTATGAGGGAGAGCTAGTACAGGTTGTTAAACCTCATAACGAGCACAGGGCGTAGAATACTCACTCTCAACGAGGAATTTGCTAGAGATTTGGACACCTAAACACATATGAGATTTGGCTCCACAAAATGTGAGATGCACGCACCGTTAAACCCATTAATGTTCTTAGGAGGGTAGAACTCGTATGTGGGATTGTTGAGCTGTGGGCCATTGGTCCATCCGCCTAAAACGCCACTCTCAGATAACATAATATAAAGCGCGTTGATAAACCTACCTCCTAAAGCACCACCAATGATCAAAAGTGAGCCATCAGAGAGCCGAGCACCCGATGGATACCATCGCGCAGACGTAAGCCGAATACGCTGAGTTCAGACCCAGAGTCAGGGTACTTGTAAAAGGAGAGGCACAATGGTAAGAACTGACCTGTGCATCCTCGTAAACGTCACATTTTTCCTCTGCTGCACAAGGATTTAACAATCGGACGCCCTGCAGTCCGTTCTGTGAAGTAGAGTTCCCAATCTGTACGAGCGGGTTACCGCCAATGTTGACCACTGTTTGATTTTCGGGCCGAAGAAAGGACGAAATCAAACGACAAGGGCAGAATCAGAGATAGGAAGCATCAGACACATGTTGCCGAAAGGCATCAGAACCCAAGCACGCACTAGTTCCGTTCGAAAGCCATCCACCCCCGGCACAGAAGCTGTTGGTCGTGATTCCGTTCAGCGGACGGACGGTGTTGGTCTTGAGATTGTAGATTGCTCCCAGAGCGTGCGTGCCCGCAGCAGTTTGAAGCGGGTTTGACTCGAGCTTGTCGATCATCATGACAGTGTCAGGCCCAACAACTACCATTTGCATCGCGTTACTGCAAGAGAATAGATCTGAGCTACAGTAGGCCGATTTATGATGAAGAGATAACTCACACTCCGGACGTTCCAGGTTGAGTCAAGGTCCATGCTGCGCGAGTCGACGCGAACAGACACGGAAGGAGAAACAGATGGGACCAGGCCATCATTTGGTGTTAGAATTATAACGAGACAGAAGAAGCGACTCGGTCGATTAGCTGAAAATGAACGTGATGTCGAAAGCGAGCGTCGACAAGAATGAGCGAGACCGAAACCAGTCAGCGAACACGAGAGGGAGGAAGGAGGGAGGAAGAAGGAGAAAGAGTGCGGAAAGAACGGAACGAGCTTTGCTTTATGTTACACTCATCAAAGGATCTGATGATCGTCGGCTAACTTTTCGCCACCCGATTTGTCCTGTGCCTGTCATCGTCAGGAAGTCGTAACAACGCAGATCCTCGTGTCACGTGGGATGGCCTTGTACGTTTCATCCCGAGCGAACCGCGAGTCTCGGTTTGTTGAGAGCACATGGCGTCAGTTTCACAGACAATCCTCGTACCTATTATTACGGACATTTCGATTCACAGGACCGAGGAAGACAGGGCGAGGGTATGTTACTCCCCGGATGTATACATACACGGCATGTTTCTGATGATGTACGGCAGCAACCAGGACGTCCGTGCCCGAAGTGCGTCGTCCCGACCAGTTTCAAAGAGCCTAGACCCTCTAAGCATAGGGGAGCTCTGGCGCATCTAATCAATTGCTAGTGTATGCGGGTTATGATTTGCCGGGAGCCTCAACCAAAAACACATATTCCCGAGTCATTTCGACTGACTGCGGATCCATCTACTCAACAAATCTAAAGTATGCAAACCACGCACTATGCTAGATAACTCAGCCCCGTTTTGGGTCTAATAGGGTCGAAGGAAAGCGTATTGCTCTTACAATGCGAGCAAAACTTTCTCGTCGGTGAAAGTGTAACATATAAATTAGTAGTGTGCCAGAAGTACGCATTGGCATAATCCGTGATTTCCTTTTTTTCAGCATCGCCGCGACACCGGGGTAGGTTGAGTAAAGCATTGGGTCACCGTCAGTGCTCGTTCCTAGGATCGCTCTGGAGTGGGCGGGGAACGCCTTGGACCGATTTGGTTTGGGAGGTGAAGGAGCGTGTGATCTGGGCAGTGGTAGAGCTGGGCTGGATGTTAACATCGGTGGGTATGATAATAAGTTATAACACAAGCAGCGGCCGAGCCGGGTAAGGAAGGGTCGATAGTATTAAGTTGAATCGGGACGGCTAAGGTCATAAGCATCGGGACTCGTCCGTCAATTTGTTCTGGAAAAGTAGGAACTAGATCATACCGTGGCGAGAATCGCGGTGAAGGTCGTAGTGAAGGCCGCGATGGTGAACGAGGCAGACTAGGAGTTAGAGAAGGTGGGGCCCTCATGGACAAACACTCTCACGTGATACTAATGACGTTCCGGCCATCTGTGACGATAAGTGTCATTAGAGAGGATGCGATCGGCGCCTATCCGGATAGAAACGATGCGACACGTGACTATTCGCACTCACATTTTCTATTCGCCATTCTCCCAGAACATGACTCTCTCGCTCAATATTTTGCATTAAAAATGACGTATATCCATCAAGATACCTGTAAAGACGTACATGCAGTAAACACGATGCTTGAGGGTGGCCAATAAAATTTATAAATCTCAAAAAGATGAAAGACGAGGAAGATAAATTCGAGTGCCCTCCCAGTCAACTTTCCGACTCAGATTCTATGGGACTCACGAGCAAATTATATCTTTTCTCGGCTCTTCTAAGCTCCAGCGCCCAAGGTTGTGCACGCCGAGGTTTGGTGGAAGAAGACTCATTTTTAGACGGATAGGAGCTATTTTAGGCATCTACAGTCATTAAGAGCAGTGGCAAACAGCGGAATAAGACTATTCAGATGTGTTTTAAGAATTGAATCTGCCTTGAAAGCGGCGGTTGTCGGTAGAAACGCAATAGCGCCGGATAGTCACGTGTCGCATCATTTCTATCCGGATAGGCGCCGATCGCATCCTCTCTATTATTGCTAGAAATATAAATATTCAAAAAGAAGAGCTAACAGTACACGACTGATAAGATACATGTACCACAGGCCCGGTGCCAGAATCTAGTGAATGGGTGCACTCAATCGAGTTGGGATATAATTGAGCGGGTACATGTGACGGATAATCGGAGCGACTGGTAAGCAGCTGTGGTAGACCCAGCGCCATCTGCATGCGAAAAGTGACCCGAACCTCCAATGTCAAATTGCTTCATTGTCCATACCAAGATGCGTCTGGTGCGTATGGCTCTTTCGGAATACTTCGCAATTTCTGCAGCTGATTTGACAAGTCAGTATCAATGCAGTAGTGAGTAGATTGACAGACGAACATGTTGATAAACATCCCTGGCTGTGGGACGCCCCGACGGTATGTGACACCAGCAGTTCAGCAAAAGCCCCCATAGTTCATCCCCCCATGCAGTATATTCAGGGATTTCTTGCGGCCGGTCTGGCACCCTCTTATCATTTAAGACCGTGCTCATAACAGCGGGGTCCGTCTTGCCAGCGTACGGCACTCGGCCAGTGAATGCCTCCTTAAATCGAGTGTGATACTCCGTGCTTGATAAAGTGAACGAAAGTACTAACCAAGATAGTCTTCATGTTATAATAGATTCCGTCAGTATGTTATCAAATCTCGTGGTGTGTCTCCTCACCATTCCGAGCGCATATATGTCAGCCGCAGCATTGTGTTTCTCTCCGTTGAATATCTCAGGCGCCTAGAAATTACTGGGTCATGACATCCAAAGCCTTTAGCTATCCCGAAGCTCACCGCCCATCTAGCTGTCAGAGCGCCTTTCGTCGCTGTCTGCGTGAATTGCAGCGTCGATTCCCCCAGGACTGCATTTCCAAAGTCGATCAGGGTCGCGGTTCCGTCTCTCGATATCAGGACGTTTGGCTAGAGAAGCAGCTTGGTTATGCGGACAAATCCCCAAGTAGGTAGCACGCACTCCTTTAAGATCACCATGAATCTGATATAGTAGAACTTAAACGCGGAAAAACCTAGCATACGGCGCGCTGACTCACGATTCCAATAGAGTGTAGATAAGCAAGCCCTTCAGCTACTTGGGCACACTACTCAGGAGGATTATTCCTGTCGGCCAACTATAAAAGTGTCGATACATACCAAGCTGAAACAATCCGCATTCGGGTATTTTTTGAGGTAAGTGCGCAGGTCACCATTCTCCATCCAAGTAGACACCATTGCAATCTGGTCGTGGAACTCTGCCAGTCCAAGTAGGTTTGCGACATTAGGGTGCTTGCATTTGGACCATGTATGCAGTTCGCGTGCTGTGCGCTGTGTATGATCAATCAGAGTTGTACGTCGCAATATGCACCGAATATTACTTTGAGGTGTTTACGTTCCTGTTCTTCATCGTCACCACATATGAAGATGGTTTTGAGGGCGACCGGTGTCCCGTCATCCAATCTGCCGAAATAGATATCGCTGAATCCACCCCGTGATATAGGGCGGGACGAGCATGAAGACAGATCCAATCGCCGGCTGATATCATGACACCCATGTTGACCAAGATTAGTAATAATATCCGATATAGACTGTCCGCTCGTGAGCTTAAACATGCAATTCAATGCCGGAAAGCACGCACCATGTTACTGCTTATCACGGCTGCGATCTGAGTGGTTGACCCTGTAGGGTCGTCGAAGTCATACATACCAGATGACGCATGCCCAACGGTTTTGTTTCTAAATAGGTGTTGAACGGGTTGGGGTTCCGGCATACTAGGAGGCGCTCCCGACGAAAGCGGCAAATATGGGTTGCTGGAAGCTGGCGATGGGCCAGTTGATCTACGCCGTTCGACAAAACCGCCTATAAACTCGCCCTGTTCGTTCCTGGAGCCAGAAGAAGCGGCGGCAGACCACCCGAGATTAGGACTTGGAGACCTAAGGGAAGTTGACGAACCCAGAGTTGGGCCACCCCTTGGAGAGGACCGGGGCGAGAGTCGTGGTGAGGATCGTGACGAGGGTCGAGGCGAGAGCCATGGTGAAGGAGCACGTCTGTGCATTGGAGAGGGAGCGCCATTCGGCGCTAAATAAGAAGCCTCGTGTGGCGTCAAGGGCATGGCCACTGGTGGATTAGGTTCCGGCCACATCGAAGTGGTGACGATGGATGGAGCATTGATCACCGGGTTTTGCGATGTGTCAGGTCGACACCGTATGATATCTGTGGTAATTGCGCGTAGATAGCTTGCAATATTGTGGATAGGCGAAATGTTGGAGTAAGGTGCATAGGAATATGATGCAGGTAAGGTAGATGGGTTGCAAATGATTTGCTCAAGTTCACCTTGCTGAGATCGAGAGAGGGCCTGGATTTGGTCAACAACTCCGGCCCAGCGACTAAATAAATCAATAAACCTCGGAGGACATGTAGAGCGATGCAGCCATTTCGGGATTCCCCCACCCGGAAGATCAGGCAACCGCACACTCGGGAGTCCTGTATCTGAACACTGAGCGGCGTGGTAGAGGCACAGTGTGGACCCTGCCGGCGCCATGTGAGTTTTGAGGGCCAAAAGATGCCTAAACTTACCGGTAAGTGAGACATCAGCGTCAACGCCACCAGTTCCCTGCCCGGCAATTAAACCTCTAGCCATGGCATCCGCGAGCGCAGAACGAACATAGTAATCATAACTGCGGCATATTTCGTTCTCTTCTAGTTGTGGGTGTTGAGCCTGTTGGTAAGAGTAGGCGTTGGCCGGTGCCCGATCCATGATTCTACAAAAGGAAATAGGATTAAGTGGCGCAACGGGGTCGGCCCACGCAACAACAGAAGTAGCCCGGTGATAGCCTTCTACAATCGTATTCCAGCTACAGGTCTAGTGCCCACAGGGGCCTTGCCGAGATCGGTTCAGATCTTGTTTGGTGGTGAGCTGATGCCCGTGAGCGCTGTCAAGTTGGTTGGTCGCGTTACGACATATTACGTAAGAAACGACCAGCGCTCTAGACTGCCACCAGCGTTCATGAGGATGGATCAGATAGCCTTTACAAGGAAACAGTTGGAGGCTAACTGGTCACCTACGTATTTGCTATCTTCTCTGTCTCTTGTTAAGATGTTGAAGGAAATCCACCATACAAGAACAAATGAGATACAAGATACCAGATTCAGTCTTTAATTGTACGTCCTGATTATGTATTCCCGCCTGATTTTACTCTGTTACTGGGCCATATTGCTATAAATTCGCTTTGTTGTTACTGCCTCATTCAGCACTGAGAAAGTCTATATGGAGCCGAGTCAAAGTCGCTTTCCAAAAGCAGCGTGGGTTATTCAACCGTCGTCAAGGTATGAGGTACCATCAGTCACAGCTTCCTAGGTAGTCTCTATATCTCAGCGTTATCTCAAAGCACTAATACATCAGCCACTATCGTCTTTCACGTGCCAGCAATCAGGTTTCAACTCAGATGGATTGCGAGGAGTCTTAAGTCATTACAAGTGCATACGTCCGGTCTCGAGGCACGCTTATCTCCGTCAAGTAAGTCCAGTGACCGAGAGATAACGCCGTGCCGCGAGTACATATCCAGCTAGTGGCCCGACTACTAGCTTAGGAGTCCTAAGGTTCCGAGTTACAGCGAGGAGATCTTCAATAAGAACCTTGCTGAGATGAATCATCTGGTCGGCAATTTCCCCTACTATTAGTGCGTTAAATTACCAAATCTATAGAATAGGAGTTCTCCGGTAGGGAGATAAGAGCGGTGGTGGTAAACAATACTAGTTTACGTCTCGTCTAGTAAAGGGATACATCATTGGCGAGTATGCATATACTTCACATCACGGAGATAAAATCGGGGTTTTCATATTACGAGGAAAGGCTTCAGCACTGTTGGTCGCAAGAACCAGCCACAGAGGTTCCTAGCTTACTGAGGGAGCTTTTATTTCAGACGCTCTTCAGCTAGAAATTCCATCTATATAATCAACGTTGAACGCAGTAGATCAGAGTACTCACGAGGTCGCGGGCCTTAATTGCTGTGGGTCGTCGCTCTGGTACATTATCCCAACATTGCACCAGTAGGTCCCATAGGGAGTCACCCCATACGCTACTTGTAGGGATACTTTCTTGAGGACGCTCTGGGTTCTCGTGTCTTGTAATAGCTTGAATAACTGCGCGATCATTCTTCTCAAAATGAGGGGCTTTGCCGGTGAAGGTTTCCTACCCATGCACGGATACTCAGCTGCCTCGAAGTAGGTCGAAGCATTGAATGTACTAACCAATATAGTCTGTCGAGTAGCCCAATGTTAATTCCGTATTTGAAGATAGGCGAAGGTTCACTCACCATTCCTAACGCATACATGTCGGCCTCAGCGCTATGCTTGCCACCACGGAGTATCTCCGGAGCCTATACAGAAGCTTATATTCGGTACTATCAATTGGATAAAACCATATCAGGCCTACCGTCCATCTAATTGATATCTTTTGACTCGTTGCCTCCTCTGTGAATTGGAGTGTAGAATCTTCGAGGACAGCATTGCCAAAATCAATTACCGTAGCTACTCCTTCTTTTGAGATGAGTACATTGGGCTGGTTCAACGGTCAGTGGCTCAGTCTATTAGCACTAGAACGGAACTACTAACCCCTTTAAGATCACCATGTATCTAGATCATGGCAGAAGTTAACACAGCTAAATATAAGAGACGAAACATAGTAAGGTTACTTACGATCCCGATTGAATGCAAATATGCCAATCCATCGGCTACTTGAGTGCACTATTGGGTCAAAAAGTCATACTGAAGCTACTCGTGTCGCTTGGGTGTACACATACAAGGTTGAGGCGATCCGCAGCTGGGTTCTTGTTCACGTACGTGCGCAAATCGCCGTTCTCCATCCAAGCAGACACCATAACGATCTGTTCCCGAAACGCTGCTAGCCCAAGCAAACTCGCAACATTGACGTGGTTGCATTTGGACCAAGTGTATAACTCCCGTGCCGTACGCTACGCACATGCATATTGTCACGGCCCCGGTAACTATAAATAGTACACTTAAACCCACTTTTAAGTACTTGCGCTCTTGATCGTGATCATTGCTGTGAATGAAGATAGTCTTGATCGCAACCGGCATTCCATCATATAACCTGCCAAAATATATTTCACTGAATCCACCTCGCGATACCGGACGAGGTGAGAAGGATGAGGCGTCTAGCTGTTGACTTAGATTGCGACAGCCATGGCTGGCTAGGCTTGTAACAATATCCGAGATGGACTAGAGTCATCTGAGTCTTTTAAAGGCCGTCTTACCAACGAGCTGAGACTACTTACCATGCTGCTACTTATTACGGCCGCAATCTGGTCGGCCGCGCCCGCTGTGTCATTTATATCCACATGTGTGCTAGAGTAAGTATACACAGTAGCTTTGCCCTCAGATAGGGCGCGGGATATACGCGGCTCCGGCATGCCGAAAGGTACTGCAGATGGAAAGGGCATTTGCAAGCCAGGTGAAGCTGGTGGGCTGGTGAATCCGGAAGGATGGCTGAATCCGCCTATAAAACTACTACTCCCATGCCTTGAGCCTGAAAAATTTGTCAGTGGTCCTTCTGTCTTCTTTGGACCGGGGACAAGGAACGGAGTCGAGAGTGCTGGAGCGCCAATTTGCTCAAACGAATTAGGCGCTGAGTCGTATCGCGGTGAGAGTCGTGGCGAGGGGTGAGGCGAAAGAGGGGAGCCACTCAAAGGAGAGGGCGGGCCATGTATTCCTGGAAAAGGAGTTTCATATGGGTCCAATAGCGCCTTCGGTACCTTGGGTTCTGGCCATTTTGGGGCGATGATCACAGGCGTAATGTTGGCTCTAATATATCGCGATGGCTCGGGTGGAGATTGTGATATGTCGGAAGCAATCGAGTAGAGATGGTTTGCAATGTCATGAACTCGGGTCACGTCGCAGCGAGGTGCGTAGGAACTTGATGTAGGCGCGGAGAATGATGGCTGATTACATATAATCCTTTCAAGCTCGTTTTGCTCTGATTGAGAAAGCGCTTGGACTTTTGGAACCATTTGAGCCCAACGATTGAAGAAGCCCAGGAATTTCGGGGGGCAGCTGGAGAATTGTAACTGTTTTGCGACTGCGGTGCCAGCGAACTGAGGTAACTGCACGCTCGGAATGCTAGCACTCGATCTTAGAGCGGCGTAGTAAAGACATAGACTAGATCCTATTCAATCGTTCAATGTTGGTTGAGGTTGAGATGCTAGTTAGACTTACCAACGATTGAGGCACTGACCCCCTCGCTATGTCCCCCGTTATGGGCCACTAAGCCCTTTGCCTTGGCGGTAGCGGTTGCGATTTCAATATAGTGCTCATATCCGTAACATATCTCACGCTCCCCTAGACACGGCTGTTGGGATGATTGGTTGTAGTAGACGTTCTCCATTGCGTTTACCGGCGCTTAGATAGTAAGCTAGGCTGAGGGTTTCTGCTGGCCTACGTAGGAGAATTGGACAGGGGGCAATGGTTTTTAGAGCACTGTATTGTGTATGTGTGTGCGAGACATATACCTCACAAGACTGAACCAAGCCTAGCGTGGCGGCAATCCGGTGCTAGTATTGCAAATTACACCTACTGCGCTCCCATGTGGTGATGAGCACTACACAGCATAAGCATATAGTCGATTTGCTTTCATTCCGCAAGGACCTACATACTATGAAAATAAGCACAGAATCCGAAAGAGAGGTTTAAACTTCAATATATATATCTTGTCCTTTATACAAATCTAGAACTCGGGAAGGAGAATACCACGGTTTTAATGATAAGATTCGATAGCAGGAGGTTAAGTCCAAGGGATACAGAATGTACCTATGTGGAGCTGCTCTTCAACCTTTATGCATACACTCTACTAATATTAATCACACGCTCTTCGATCAACGCCCAGAACTGGCCTCGCCGCGCAGGTATTTCTTGTGTGGCGATGCTAACCACAAAGCTCTGCTTTATTGCTGAGCAGAGTTTGCTTGGTTCAATGCCTGTGCATTTTTTTGGGATAAAGTGTTTGTTTATTGACGCTGTGGGATAGGGCCTCATAGTCCAACGCGACATACTAGGACAGAGATAGAAGAAAAGGATCGGCCGAGCACGGAAAAAGAATGTACGGCACCTATCTCAGAGTTTCCTATAGGACAAGAGAAAAAGGCACGTAGTGCTACTAACTAAGCTTTAATCTAATAAATTCAGCTAGGTAGACATGTTTCCCCACGATGCGTGCCATGTCCGATACAATTTACGAAGAAGAGTATAAGTCAACTGGCTCAGCTTATCAAAAGCAGCCTGATAATCGGCCAGCAGCCTATACTACTCCTCCTAACGATTAAATATGGCCCATCGGGCTGAAATCGCTGCACGGAAACTTGCCGGAATATTGCTGAGATATGTGGTGATTCAGTCAAGACTGATACAATGCATGCGTTACAAATACGTTACATTACATCGATAAATAGCAACAATATCACAAATAACGCACCGTAAGAGCAAACATATCTACGTCTCAAAATTTGTATTACTGCGAGACAAAGAAGGATCCAGTTGCGATCCTTCCAAAATCTTTTTTAACTGATTCACACGTATCAAAATTAGGTCGAAATGTAGGAAGCGAAACAGACTGACAGATTGGTGAACGCTAAGCGCCGTGGGACGCTCTGATGGTTTGTGAGACCAACAGTTCACTAAAAGTTCCCATAGCATATTCCCGGACATGTTGTCCTCAGGTATTTCCGGAGGGCGATCTGGTATCTTTTTATCGGCTACGACAGTTTTCACGATGGAGGGATCATTTTTGATGGTATCATACGGGTGTTTGCCGGTAAAGGTCTCCTGTAGACCAAATCAGGATTTGATTACGAGGGTATACGAGACTTACCAGGATTGTCTACCAGTCGGAATTGATTCAGCCTTGCCTTGACCGTTAAAGACAATTCACTTACCATTCCTAACGCATATACATCAGCTTCATTGCTAACATCGCCATTCTCAAATATCTCGGGTGCCTGTGCGAGCTCGTTATGATCCGGCGAAAACGAAAAGAGTACGAGACGTACCGCCCACCTCATGGTCATGCCCAGATTGGTCCCATTTTTTGTGAATTGTAAACTAGCACAAGACTGGGTGGCGTTACCAAAATCAATCAAAATAGGATCTCCGTCGTGAGATATGAGAACATTGGCCTTTCCAGTGGATGAGTTAATATGTCAATAACGCCCTACATTGAGGCGTACCCCTTTGAGATCACCATGGACCTAGGTCGTAAAGGGGATCAATGCTACAGTATTTCTGAGTGCATTCACCAGGGGTGCTTACGATTTGAATTGAGTGCAGATACTGAAGTCCATCCGCAATCTGAGCACACTGTGAATGGGACATGGGCCATTTATTCGTACCGAACCCAAAAAACAAATATATACCAATTTTAGCCGATTTGCAGAGGGATTCTTGCTGATATAGTTTCGCAAATTGCCATTCTCCATCCATTGAGAAACCATCGCGAGCTGTCCATGAAACTCGGCTGTCCCCATCAGACGCGCAACGTTAGGATGGTTGCACTTGGACCATGTATGTACTTCTCGCGCCGTATACTTATTTGGTGATTATTAGGCACCGAGACGAAGCAAGGAAATTGACCTCACCTTTAGATGCTTGGACTCTTCGTACGTTTCGTGGGCATACATAATCTTAACGGCAACTCTCATGCCATCCCGCAAAGCCCCAAAATACACCTCTCCAAATCCCCCTCGAGATATAGCGCGAGGTGAGAATGAGGAATAATCGAGTCGCCCGCTGAGGTCTTTGCACCCACGACAATATAGTTGGTTCATAATTTCCAACTTTGACTACAAGTCCTTTGAATGGGAGGGCTTATACGATAGCATGTTCGAGATGACATACCGTGTTGCTACTGATCATCGTAACGGTAGAGTTAGTTGAGGATGTAAAGTCGTGCGACCTGACCAGGGTGTCGTCTGGGTTGGCTATAGTGAATCGTTTTTGTTGGTTTTCTATAGGAGAGGATCCACGAGAGTTAAAAGGTTGCGGAGAGGGCATACGAAAGGTTGCGGATCCTGGGGTCGGAAGAGTTATGCCGCGCTCTGGTGTTGCAAGAAAGCCACCAACAGGAACACCCTGGTCGTTTGTTGATCCCGGGGACCACACCGGTGAATACAAAGGGGTGGAAGCTGTAGACGGCGCCGGGCTATATGATGCGGGCAGAGTGTATGAGTGGGGCGGGCTATCGGTGCGTAGATAACCAAAGTTCGAATTTCCAGGCTGCGCCTGAGGATAAAATACTTCGTTGACAGGGGAGGCAGTCACTGGTGTGGCCCAGGGAGAGCTTGTGTCGATAAAGGGCATAGAATGGACCCTATGTTGTTGCATCCTAGATTGTCGACAGCTCGATATATCCCGAGCGAGTACGTGTAGAGTTTCTGCAATCCCGTGGACCGGGCTGTGAGGCAAATCATATCCTGATGGAGGATAGAACGAGCTGCGGACCGCCGGCGGGAAAGGAAGCGGCACCCCGTTGTGGACAACATTTTCAAGCTCTGCTCTTTGGTATTCGGAGAGTTCGTGGATCCTCGAAACAGCATCCGCCCAGCGTTGAAACAAAACGCGGAAATTAAGAGGGCAAGTGTTGTATTGCAACCGTCTTGCAATCCCTCCATGTGGATGAGTAATCAACACGCTTGGGTAGCCAGAGTCGGACTCCATAGCGGCATAATAGAGACATAAAGCAGTGCCTACGCGCGTTTATGAATCGTATCTGGAACGACCATGAACAGACTTACCAGTAGCGGTAGCATCTGGCACGCCACCCGACTGGGTCCAGTAGTGATCTCTTGAGTGGGCGATCACCGTACTAAGTAACGAGTCGAAATGGTGGAGCACCTCGTTCTCGTCCAGAATTAGCGGTGGCGAATAGGAATATGCTGTATTGCAGGACATCGTCAAAGCTCATGCAAGAACTAGCGCCTTGTTGATTCTATTCATGAACAACAATCCTTGTCGAACTCGGTGTAACACTCAGCTAGATAGGCTGCGTCAAATCATTTAGCGTTTTACAGGGCTTTCAGATCGGGAAAACGTGTACCCTGTTGAGATCCGCTCAAATCCTGGTGGTGGCTGGCTACGGCGCTGAACGCCCGTCCCGTGTTTTGATACTATTGGTAATTCCGCACGCGCGTTACTTCCTTGCTTGGTCAGTACCACGAGATCAAAAGACGTAAGCTACGGAAGCTAGCTACCGGCGCGCATGACCGTTAGACTCCATTCCTCCAACCATCGCCGTCTACTATACTAAGTTTGCTCAATTAACCACAGCCTGTCACAATGATTACATAATATATAGGCCTTGGTATGCTCATATCAAATACAAGCAAAAGTTCAGAACATTACAAAGGATACAAGGTACTATAGATGTATACAAATAATGACAAAAGTAATTGTAGTAAATTCAGTACGTGCCTCGTTCTTCATATAAGAGCATGGAGAAAAACCCGGTGTACAAGATGTTGGGCGGCAGAGCCGCCGGATAGGGGTTATGTCACGAGTCTCTGCGTCTGATACAGCTTTTGTGCATGCATCCGGTTCCGGGAAATTCTTCCCCCCGACCATCACCCCCAGCCCACAGCAGCCGCGTGGTCGCGACGCTCTTGACCTCGCGCATCACAAGAACGTTTTTAACCAATAGCATGCAGTTAGTACACCCAAATTAATAGCATAAAAGCTAAACATACACCCTCACAAACTCTACTTGCTTTGGGCCGTTTTACTCGGTCTTTGTACCAGCGATCCAGCAAAAAACTCCAAAGCGTCTTTCCCCGTTCGACACCTAGGATATCCGCATGATAACAAGTGGGAACTTTTTTTTCTGAATTATTGCACGCATTGCCTCTAAATTCGACCTACCTCCATATGTTAACTTGCCCGTAACGGATTTTTTTTGCAATGTATTATCCTTACGAAACTCGGAACAAAGGCAAGAAAAAGCCCACCAGAATCGTCTAGAGGCAAGCGGTAATCTGGTGGCCTTAATCAGCTTTTTGACTCACCTCATTTACAAACGCTCACTTGCCATCCCGGGCGCATATATATCGGTCCTGATGCTGCACTTGCTTTCCTCAAGGCAATTATAGCCGCAGAGCCGTCTTTTGATTCCACCAGAAGGAGGCAAGTGCACACTTGAAGCATAAGTAGCTGTATCCAGAGCAGCATGATATAGACACAGCGAGACCCCTGTAGGCGCGAGTTGGTCATAGCTAGAACTCATGGGCATTTGAAGCTTACCTGAAATCAAGTCAACTGGTTTACCGTCACCCGCCCCATAAGGATCAAATAAAAGACTAGCCCGTATAATCGCAGAGGCGACATGATCGTTCAAGGCACTAACCACCTCTTCCTCGCCCAACTGCGCCTCCGTCATGAGCGCTTGGGCAAGATTAATGTAGTGCTACGGGACGAGCTTAGAAGGGTACACTCACAAGCAAGTGCAGTAAACAGCGGAACAGATTCTACCACAAGTTAAGAGTACAACTGGGCCTTAAAGTCGCGAAATGGTTGCCTATACGGGGTTGGTCCCAATCTCAACTGTGGTGGTTGGCCTGTGATGGTGATCTCGCTCAATGTGTCGTTGCAAGTTCGTGACATCCGGCTCACACCGGCGGCTTGCGACTCGGAGCTGCTGGCAAAGACCACCACAGTGACTTTGAAGACCTCACGGGGGGCTAGTTCTCCATAGACTCCATACCTGAGCTCCTAGCGGGTCATTCAAGATGGGTTTATCGACCTAGATGTACCTATTAATGGTATGTCCCCTCATTTGGTTAGCGTGCTAGTGGAATAGGAGGTCTCACACTGCTCTGGGTCGTGTGGCGCTTACGGTAGCGCGTCTGGCTTCGCGCATCGCTTTCTTACTCGCTCGTTGGTGTGCCTGGAAGCCGGCGTTCAACGCTGAGCTGGAACACCTCTACGCCACCGTGTCAATTGACATTGCGCGAGTCTGTCAGGGCGCGTCAATATTCCACGATCAACGTTTCCATATGGCCCCTAGCCCCTTACTCGTATTGCTTCGTTACGCGAACCCCAGTTTAGCCGTATGCTACTTCTGGAAGGCTGTCTTGCGTCTGGAGCGGGCTCGGTACTGATGCTTCAGCCTGGTGACGCTCTCAAGCTTGCCACTCACTGGTTGGACCTATTGGCCGCCGTGCAATCCTTTCAAATTGCAGATACCAGGCCAGGATTAACACTCAGCTCAGTACTATTATGTATGATTTCACGTTTTTGTTACAAAACTGCAGCCCAAAATAACTCATTTGTATCCGTCTGTTGCTCGCCTAATTGGCATGTTACCCGCTGTTCACTTTGGGCGCTCCGTAGCTAGTGCTACACTTTTCATCCCTTCTCCCTGTTTACCCGGTATAATGCTCTGGCATGTATGCTCCCTTACTCCGACTTCTCCTTCTTTTTTGCATTTCTCCTTCCGACTCGAGCGCACGCGCACGCGTCATATTCTACTTGGGTCGCAAACAATCACGCCAAGCGTAGATCTGGCCAGTGTTTAGCAACCCGTAACTTGGTGCTCAGTGTGATGCGTTCTTTTCGGTATATCCTTTTATCACCTATATGTGCTTGCTTATAGGGCGAGCCAGAGCACCGCCCAAGTTCCAACGAGCACCACTGCCGTACTTAGGAGTGTTTCCGAGCTCCATATGTGGGTTCCCTGGCTAATCTCTTTCGCCGTTCGAGCGAATTTACATAAGAACTAAGAGCTAATCCGCCCAAACGGCCAGTGCGCATAACACACAAAGAGCGAATTGAGACCCTGTTTTGCAGTAATACTAAATGTAGAAGGGTTTGTGACGCGAGAATACCAGTCAACCTATAACATAGTCAAACTGGGAACTAGGAACTCATGGCGAGCACTACGAACCATAACGAGGGGAAGTTACATACCAACCAGCAGACCTGGTACTGAGACAATGGTAAAGATTTTATATATACGAAGTAACAAACACTTCGTGTGGGGAAAAGGCTAACACCGGCCCGTAACTTAAAATGACAATACCGACTGTCATAGCTCTGTTGCGGTCGGCCACGCGACTGCAGTGCAGTGCACTAAAAAAGGTGGTTGGGGGAAGGGGAACCCTCCGAACCGGGTGCATATACACGAGCTATGCTGTATGCAGGCGGAACACACGCGATACAACCCCTATCCGGCGGCTCTGCCGCCCAGCAATCTCAATATATACAGATACCAAGGGACCGCGTTTCTACAAGAATTCGGTTTCACGGAAGTAGAAACGACCGGCGGCACCAAACAAATTATCGGCCAGGTGACGGCCCAGATCCTCGCCTAATTCCAGATGATGAGGCTTCACTTGCGATTTTATATAGCTGTAGATGCGCTTTAGTTAAGATACAAGATCTCAAAACAGAATATGTACTGACTTGATTTAATATAGAACTTGCCGTTGGCCGTTTGCCTGGTTCAGTGCTCCAGCAGCTAAGCATCAGTGTCCATAACATATCACTGCGCCCGTCGTCCGTAGGGAAGTGCCTCTGTGACCTCTGCGGGGGCTGCGCCTTGATAATTACGGTTTTCATTACTGCCATATCTTGTTTGATTTCGGAGTATGGTACCTGGCCAGTAACAGCCTCCTTCTTCCTGTGTCAGTTTCAATGACCGGAAAACGAGGTGATACACAAACCAAAATAGTCTATAGAGGTAGAACGATTGGTTTCGACTAAAGTAACCGTATATGAACAACTCACCATCCCAAGTGCATATACGTCAGCCGCGACACTGTGCGGCTTATCGTCAAGTACTTCGGGTGCCTGTCTACCAATCAATATACACGACATTAACGAGACGAATGAGACATCTTACCGCCCATCTCAACGTATAACTTTGATTGCTCGTTGTACTCGTAAACCCTAAGCTCGCGTCCCTAAGGACAGTGTTCCCAAAATCGGTAATCACAGCAACTTCATCCTTGGATATGAGCACGTTGAGCTTGCAAGAGGATTAGAGGCTGAACCTAGCAGGAGGGTGAAAGACTCACCCCCTTCAAATCGCCATGAACCTGCAGCGTAATCATTATCAACGAGAGCGGCGAGGATGATGTGGCCAACTCACCAATCCAGTCCTATGTAGATATGTAAGCCCGTCTGCCATATCAATACACTTTCCATGCATTCCAGTGGTCAGTCTTTTGCGCTAGACCTTGAGAGACGCCTACCAGCTTCATGCGATCCACTTGTGGATATTTATTGACGTAAGTGCGTAGGTTACCGTTTTCCATCCAAGGCGATACCATAACAATCTGACCATCGAGCTCCACCAGACCAATCAGACGAGCAACATTGCGGTGATCGCACTTCGACCACACATATATCTCGCGTGCTGCGTGCTATTGACGATCAGCTAGACCAGGACTTGAAACAGACTATTTAGTCTTACTTTCAACTCCTTTTGCTTCTCGCTATTCGGATCGTGGCGAGCAAGCATCTTCTTAACGGCAACCTTCGTTCCATCCTCCAAGCTTCCCATACGAACTTCGCCAAATCCACCCTTCGATAAGGGGCCGCCCTGGAGAGTTAGCTTGCTAGTTAATATCCGACAGCCGTGGCGGGTGAGATATTCAACAACTTCTCGTGCAGGCTAGTGATACGTTAGCAAAACGCGAGGCTGACCAGCTGAAATCAAGACACTGTACCATGTAGCTACCGATTAAGTCTGGAGTACTCGAATTCGAGTCGTAGGCTATGAGCCTGGGTCCTGAAGCTCCAGAGAAGTGCAACCCATTTAACTGGCGTTACACAATTAGTACCATCAAATGCACTAACGGTAAAACTCACAACACCGCAAACCCGGCCCGCCTTGGGCCGCTTCTTTGGGTCTGAATTCCAGCATTCCACTAGTATCTCCCATAGTTTGTTACCCCATTCAACGTTAGGGATTGCTGCGTATGGTCGATCAGGGATTTCTTTATTGAAAATAGCAATCATCGCCTCAAAATTGGTTTTGCGGGCGTATGGCTCTTTGCCGGTGAACGTTTCCTTTGGGAGCTATTAATTTGGTTTTTTTCTGGACCAAAACCGTGTACCAACCAGGATCGTCTATTGGTCGGTAGTAATCAGATGTTGATTAAGCTGGTTTTCGGACATTTCACTTACCATCCCAAGAGAATATACGTCCGTTTTGATGCTCTGATCGCTCCCATCGGCCAACTCCGGAGCCTACGAAATAAGACCATGTCATGAAGCGTGTGTTTAGCTATTGTACTTACCGCCCATCTTATTGCCGATGATGAACCCGTCCTACTTGCCGTGAATCGTAGAGTATAGGCCTCGAGGACCGTGTTGCCGAAGCCGATCAACGCGGCGACCCGATCTCTCGATATAAGGACGTTAAGCTATTGAATCAAATAATGCAGTTGGGCTCTCGCTAGCAAGGCGTGAGTACGCACCCCTTTGACGTCTCCGTGCACCTTTGTAAAAAGGTTAATGAGTGTAGGAAGAATGTGAGAAATAATAATCTTACAATCCCAATAGAATGTAAATATGCGAGTGCGCCAGCGACCTGGGTACACTAAACGGGCGGAGTCAACGATTGGTCTGAGCGCTGAGGCTATTAAAATACACACTAAGCTAAAGCGATTTACGTCTTGGTTCTTCTTGATGTAGCTGCAAAGATCGCCATGTTCCATCCAAGGTGATACCATCGCTATCTGTCTGCGAAACTCTGCAAGCCCAAGCAGCGGAGCAACATAAGGATGATGGCATCGCGACCAGTTGTACAGTTCGCGCGCTGTACGCTGCACAACGTGTCGATCAGAATAACGAAATGTATGCGCCACAAAATACGCTTGCCTTCAAGTGCTTCCGTCCTTGACTATTGGAGCCGACACGGAAAATTGTCTTAAGCGCTACGGGGGTCCCATCGCGCAATTTTCCCATGTACATGTCTTTGCATCCCCCTTGCGACCCTGGAGCTGAATCACAGCTTTCCACATCCAGTTCTTGGGTTACGTCTTTACATCCGTGATTGCAGAGTTGGGCAATAGTATCTGGTATTGACTAGATCTGCGTTAGTTCTAGTGCGCTATATTCATACGAGAGCGAGTTACCATATTACTCCTTATCACCTCAGTAATTCGGCTAGTAGGACATGTTGGGTCATCTGGGCCTTGGTAGCTAGATTTCAACTAGCAGTATCTAGGGTCAGAATGATGATTAGAATAAACCAAGAGCTTTTACTCACGAGGACGCTGATACGAGCGGCTTTGGGTCGCCGGTTTGGACTATAGTCCCAGCATTGCACCAGCAGATCCCATAAAGCATCACCCCATCCATGGTTTTTAGGGATATGCTCTTGAGAACGCTCCGGATTCTCGTTTCTCATCACGGCGCGGGCAACCTCAGAATCGTTCTTGCCGAAGTAAGGCACTTGGCCAGTAAGAGCTTCCTGTCTTAAGTGTTATTCTCAGGTTTATTAGACAAAAAGATTTACCAACCAGGATGATCTATTGAGAGAATTACGTTAAGTTCCGGGTGTAACTCTTCATAACAAAGCTACTTACCATCCCTAGTGCGTACACGTCGGTTTCAACACTGCAACTCCCTTCCCCAAGTAGCTCGGGCGCCTAATGAAAGGTACATCAAATTGTCAGCCAAGGCAAACGCCAAGCTCACCATCCATCTAGGTGAGAGTACTGGCTCCGCATCTGTGGCATCGGACTCGGGTGCAGTTACACCGAGAGCAGGATAACCAAAACCGGATATTATCGCAGCTCCCTCTGATACCAGAATATTAGACTAATTACATCGTCAGACAATCGTTTTTGGGAGTGATATAAGATACACACTCCCTTGAGATCACCGTGAATCTAAATCACCATAAGAATTGACGTCAGAAGAGGTTAGGACTAGAAATTAGGGGGATGGCTTACAATCCCGACAGAATGCAGATATGCAACCCCATCGGCTACCTGGCCACACTATCAAAGAGAAATGAATCGTGCACCGTAGCTCTTTAACACGAGTTAAAGTAGACATACTAGTCCTAGGCGGCCCAGGTCTGGGTTGTTGGTGAGATAAGCGCCCAGATCGATACCCTCCACCCAATTTGTCACGAGTGCGATTTGACTCCGAAAGTTTGCTGTGCCACGCAGTTCAGCCACGTTCCAGTGGTTGCATTTTGACCACGCAAGTATCGTGCGCTCTGCATACTGTCCATCACATTGTTAGGGACGAGCTCACAATAGACGTTTTGCTGAAAACGCACTTGTAAACCATCGGGGTTTTGATAATCAGGGAGGCGTATCAGCTTAACATTTACCTGTGTCTGTGGCTCGTTTCTTAGTCGTGTTAGGTGAACCTCCTGGGGCGGCGCATCCGGAGAGTCTAGGTCAAACTGGCCGGTGAGATTAGGACAGCCGAGGTGACTGAGATGTTCAATAATCTGTTGCGCAGGCTAGTCTTCTATGAGTTTAAGCGGGGCACGATAACATAAGATACATACCGCGGAGTGGTCACGCCCCGAAGCACCCGAGGTGGGAGGCGCTGAATAGCTTGGGCCATGGGAGTTTCGATAGCTGGTGTTGGTAGTGGTGTCATGACGGCCAGCAGGGCGGTGCGGTGGGACCGGCGCAGGCATGCTGGTAGGCTGTACTGGAGTTGGGGGATACGTATTCGAGTTCATTGGGCGAGGAACGGGAAGAGTCGCACTACGAGGTGGGGGATTATTTTCGAAACCACCAGGAACTCCGGAGGAGTTATGTTGTGGGACTGGAAACGCTGGGGGAGTAGGTCTGGGCGAGTTGAACGCATAAGTGGAAGTAAACGGAGGCGGACTTGTAAACTCCTGTTGGTCAAAGGTTGGCCCGGTACTGCGCGGCACCTCTGGCGAGGAAGAATAACCTCCAGGATGGAGATTGTTTAGAGGGATGGTAAACCCACCGACGCCATTAGGTGTCCTAGGGCTGTAGGGTGGTGAGCCTACGGGACGTGCCCCAGAGTCGTGCCCAAACGAAGGTGCGGTCCTCCGTAGTCGAGCCGATCGACAGTTGATTATGTCCCGCGCAATTGCGCGTATGTTTCCAGCAAGCACGTTGACAAAACAGTGCGTCTGATCTGCATAGCTGGGAACGGTGAAAAGCGGTAGGCCACATATGGCTTGTTCTATATCGATAACTTCGTCGTTGGATAGGTTCTTGACCTGGGGGATCAGATCTGCCCAGCGTGCAAACAAGTTGCTAAAAAACGAAGGGCAGGTAAAGCGGTCCAATCGTTGACAACCCCCACTCGGAAGAGGTATTAGCACGAAAGGATAACCCTGAGAGTCGGAATCCAGAATGGCATAATAGAGACACAATGCGGGTCCTGAAAGTTTTGAGCCCTGGTAAATAACAACCTATCCCACAAAACTCACCTAACGGGTCTTGACTTGATAATCCAGGGTAAATCAATCGCTTTTGTTTAGCGGTGGCGATGGCACGTTGGGATAATATGTCAAAGGCTCCCAAAACATCGTCTTCACTGAGTGAGTGTGGTCCCGTTTCATTGAAGCCCGGATACATTGCGGGTTCAAAGGAATTTGATCTCTCCCAAGCGCCTTGTTCTGTTCAGCTGTTTAATCCGCACCACGCACGCCTAAATAAACTATTCTCAAAGAATTAACCTCCACACAGCTCGTGGAGCCCTCAAGTACACACCTCGATACTATAGCCACTTTCAGTGCAGTATGACCGCTAAAACTCCGATGTCGATGCCTTGAACGTGCCACCAGGACACATGCAGTTCCGGTAGTAAGTAACCAAGAGAGAAACTGGGTTTGAAGATATGCAAGGCACCCAGATATGCGATTTGGCCCAGGTCTGCGCTGTGGTGGCAGAGGAAGAACGCTAGCGCCGGGACAGAGGTGTTTTTCTTCTGGCAAACACCCACAGCGTCCTATTTTGGCACACTGATGGGCATGGTCGGCTAGCGCTTATTAAGTTTCTGACCTATCGAAAACCTTTCCGACCTCACCTTAGAGAACACTTTAGTATCTTCATGCCATTATACATTCCAGGCATCATGCTGACAACAACCGCGATGGGGATCAAATGTAGACGAACGCAACTGAGATGAGCGACGTCACCGATATGATTTGTATGTCCGCGGTCTTGATTGTTTTCTTCTCCGTTTCGCAAGGTAACGCCTTGTCGTGTGTGGTCATGTTGCGCGAGGTCGAGAGCGTCGCGACCACGCGACTACGATGAACAAGAGACATGGTCGGGGGGAGGAATCCCCCAGAACCGGATGCATATACATGAGCTATATACAGACGGAAAACCCACGTGATCAACCCCTATCCGGCGGCTCCGCCGCCCAACAGGTCATACATAAGGCTGACCCCACAATACCTATAAACTAGATTGAACGAACATCGCAAAAACCGCCTGAGTCTCAATAGGACGTTTTAGTCGGTTCAGACTATTCAGGCAAACGCGCCTATGCATAGTCCTATTGAGTACTTGATAGTAGTTCAGCATCAACCCAAACAGGTAACAAAGAATGAATGGAAGATTGGGGGCGCACATGGTCACGTGACTCGTCCGGAACGCCGCTATGCGTGTATTTTCGCCGCAGTTTGGGTCAGAACACTTGGCGGCCGTCAACCCCCAGGGGTAGTTTTGGCCGTAGAGTCGAATGGTGTGACTGGGACAAAAAAATAACGGTGCGTTTTCAATATGTCCTCTGTTTTTACTTGTTTATGTTGATGCCCGCCACTATTGAGTGCTCAATAGGACTATGCATAGGCGCGTTTGCCTGAATAGTCTGAACCGACTAAAACCTCCTGTTGAGTGCATTTGAGACTCAGGTCGTTTTCGCGATGAAAAAGATCAAACTGATCCAAAATTAATATGGCTATGCGATTCATGGACTCAGCGACACCAGTATCTACAGTGATCCACCATCACTTGCACCTCCACCACCACTTGCACCACCGTCAATGGAACGCAATGGCTTTCGCTTCAAATGTCTCAAAAATGTGCATATGCACTAAACGAACTATGGCGCATCTAATGATGATTTTTATATATTTTAATCTAAGACAGCAAAATCGGTAGCCATGTTGTTTTAGACTGTGACATGCTTTTGAGAAATTTTGCCTTCCAATCATACGGAGTACAAGATATCTAAGACAATAGTAAGTCCAACATAAGAAAAGTACATACATCAGACAATGCTCCTACGGTGAAAATATCATCCATCAGTTCGCGGATCTCATGGAATGCAAAAACAGCATGCATGCCCCAAGAAAATGCTGTCACACACGTGATGCTGAGTCACCTACCCTTTCCAGTTGCCTCCCTTGATCTATCACTTCCGTCGGGCCCTTACTTCTATTGAACTGTCCAAATGCCTGGCCGAGCAAAGTCTAAACTTAGGAAATCATACGAACTGGCTCGGGCAAGAGAGCTGCTTATTGCTCGCGCACTGAGAATCTATAAAGGCGAAGTTGAGTCGGATATACCACCACACCTTCGCAAAGGGGCTCGAAAGATTATAGAAGAGGTTACCACAGCTCACCTACAAGAGACGGGACAAAATGTCAAGATTAGCTACAGTACTATACGGTGACGCTACAAAGGTGGTCGCAGCGCCACTGAATATAGTGCGGCACAGGGCTTGCTTAATGGCGAAGAGCGGGAGAGGATCCTAGACTTCCTTACGGTTATGTCGTCTCGCGGATTCCCTCTCACACATCGAACACTGCGAGAGGTTGTTAACCAAATTATTCGGAACCGCGACCCCGACTTCCGAGGGGTTGGGAAGAACTTCACAAACGGCTTTCTCAGCGCTCACGCCGATCGCATATCTAGCTACTGGAGCAGTCCCCTAGATGACACTCGAGCCCGCGCCGTCAACCCGCATACAATCAAAGCTTGGTTTGATCTCCTATACGAGATTATGACTGAATATGGTATCTTACCGGAGAACATCTGGGGTACTGATGAGACTGGGTTTGCACTGGGGGTTGGGCATACAGAAAGGGTCATTGGAGGTAGTGGGAAGAAGAGCCAATACCGGCAGCGCAGTGGTGTGCGGGAAAACGTGACAGTTATGGTTACGATCGGCGCCGGGGGCACTTCGATTCCGCCGCTCGTGATCTTCCGAGGTCAACATTTTCTGGTTCAATGGCTACAGGATAACCCATTGGACGCCGTGTTAGTAGACAACGCGCTTATAGTCGCATAAACATCTTTTATTCATCTATTTACAGGTTAGGGTACTCCAAGAAGGGATGGATGACCGGCGAGATTGGTTTGGAATGGATCAAGCACTTCGACAAACATACCAGTACAAAGGCTGACGGCGCCCCTCGACTCCTCTTGGTCGATGGTCACATTTCGCATTATACCCTAGAGCTGCTCAACTACGCCCGAGAGCACAACATCATTATCCTTTGCTACCCAGCACACAGCACTCACGTCTTCCAGGGCCTCGACGTGGTGTGTTTCGGGCGATTGAAGGAGCTGTACTCACAACATGCAGGGGAGTACGAGGACCAGACGGGGCAGAAGATATCCAAGAGCGTTTTTCTGACGCCATTCTCACAAGCATACGTCGAGACCTTCACGCCGGAGACCATCAAGTCAGCATTTTCTAGCACGGGCGTTCATCCATTCAACCGAGACGTCCTTACCTCAGAGGCCACTGCTCCTAGCTTGTCAACCTCAACCTAAAGCGGCCTACCGTTCCAGCTCCCAGAAGCGGTCGCCCAAGCTGCAAATATGTGGGATCAGCCTTATGAACCTGCCCGCTCGGAGAGCCCAGAATGGGATGTTGAATTACAGGAGGTTGCGGTGCCAAACGAGCCCCCACCAGGCGGAGTAGACGTTGAAATGGGAGGTGAGGATGTAGGCGCGCCGGCGGGACGAGAGAGTAGTGAGGTAATGACCCACGCCAGCGACAACGAGCCAATCAACGCCGACCAAGAGCAACACAATCCCCTTTACGCGGCGTTAGCCCAAGTCTCGGCTGCATTCCTACTTGGCAACGTACCAATTACTTCTCGAGACCAGCTAGAGCGCCTCCCATTCCATCGCCTGCCTCCAGCGCCGTCGACTCCGCCGAACCTTGGAGCGCCCCAAACCGAGCTCGAAATCGAAATGGCCCGGCAACTTGCAGAAGCCCGCAAGCGAGAGGCAGAGATAGCGGCAGCATACCGTGGCACTCAGGCGCAGTTAGTGCTGGCCAACCGCCATTGCACACTCCTACAAGGGCAACTGAACGCAAAAGAGTCAGCAGCAGCGGCCAGACGAGACGGCAAAGGGAAGGGAAGACTGATGGGAGACGGATTTGGGAGGGTCATCACGCAAGGCGCGTTTTACAACCAATCCGTCGAGAATAGGCGCGTCGCGCTAGAGGAGGAGGAGGCCAAGCGACAGAGGGAGATAAAGAATGTGGAGAAGAAGCGAATGCGGGACGAGTGGGGTGAACAGGAGAAGGCGCGGAAGGCAGCGGACAAGGAACCGTACCGTTTATACAAAGAAGGCCCATTAGCAGCGTGGGAGGTCGAAAATACAGCGCGCAAGGCTGAAGGACGCAAGTCTCGGTGGGCAAAGCCAAAGCCCCCCAAGCGTAGCAAGCCGATTCCTAAGCCATGCTTGGCACAGGAGGAAGCGGAGGCGGCAGCGCTGGTTGCTGGAAATACGATGGATGTCGACGAGGCAGGCGAGGACGAGGGCGAAGCCGAAGACAGCGAGAGCGAGGACGGGAACGAAGACGAGAGTGACGGGGGCGAGGCTGACTGGTGATTGTCACGTGCTGACGTTACCTGCTGCTGATTGGCCGATGCTACGATACGCGTGCTGGTGCAAGTGGTGGGGGTCGGCAATGGTCTAGTACACGTAAGCAAAACGTGTCCGGGCGAAATGTCTCTTCCAATTGGCAATGGCATGTGTTGAATGAGGCCGCATGAAGCCGCGAGTTTATTCACCCACACTGTCACAAAAAGACCTATTTAGGTGCTGATGATTCATTATAAAGTCGCCGGAGGACGTCCTTTGTTTTTGTCTCTGTGTACGTGGAGTAGTTCGCAAGTTAGGATTTGTATTTTCGGTGGTGACTGGACAAAAAATGACATAGCACAGAGCCCGTCCTCCACAGCAAGTCCCGAGCATATATAATAGCTTAGAATGAGTGTTTTGAAGCTGATGCGGCTGAAAACGATGCACGACTTTTGAAGGTGCATGCGCTTTCTGGCGTGATCAATGCTTATATAAGCCGGTGGCTATCAGTCGTTCTCGCTTGCCCTCTCGCTTTCATCTTAACTTTACTGCGCATTACCACGCCATAGCAGCTCAGCGTGACTCAAAGGCATATCTAGATTTATTCGTAAGATCATCCAGGCCGCAGGAGGCTTGAACGCTCACGGAATCAGCAGGTTCAGTGCTGAATGCACAGGTCACTTCACGTTCATATATGCGTGTGATGCACAGCGGATCACTCAGCACGATGAACCCAGGCTCGTCCTGTAGTCAAGTGAAAGCGCGCTGTCGTGTTATAGCTGGCAATTCGAGCCTGCTCCTGTCATCAGCAAAGTCGGCTGTTGCAGGTACTTTGAATAGAGAGGACTGTGACTACCCTGAAGTAGTATATTAGATCACTTACCTTGTGCCAAGTTTACCATGCCTTCAGCTGGTTTGAGTCTGGTTTTCTTTAATAGCATGCGCATACAAAACCTGGGAGCAATTTACTACTGAGTTTGAGTCACGAAGCATAACCGTTCGAGCAATCCCTAAGCGACGTCGGAGTGCTCGAGTGACCCCCAAATGTGAAGCTAGTTAGGATACGCTAGGTTCTAACGCCCGCAAATTTCACACCGTGCGCCTACTGTGATCGATAATTACCACAATGCCCGAGTTGTGTGTAAAAAAAATGATACTTACGAATAGGAACAACAAAGGCTCATCGGAGATGCTGCTGCGTACACCCATCCAGAGACAAAATCACTTGGCGCCAGCGGAGACTGCCAGAGACTCTGTAAGGTAGTCAATGGGACATCGGACGAGCGAGCTACCGCCAATGGGATACGCAGAGTCTCGACCAAAGAAACAAAATAAATACAGGATTGGTTGCGTTCAAACGAAGTAAACTGTAATCTAGATGAGAAAACGATCTACACTCATCATTACTATACAGCCGAAACATCTCGCCCCCAAGTCCGCTTTTTTGGGTCACAATAACTCCCTGTGGTATCACAGGATGTATTTTGATGACCAAGTAGCTTTTTGATATTCTTGCTGACTGTGGACATTCATAAGGCATGAGTTTGATGCTATAGACGAGATATGTACAGCTCGAATGTGCGAAGATCGAGTGTTGCGGGCTGCACGCGAAGAATCGGCTTGCGACTAGGCCGGCTTAGGTTTGTCTGGTCATGTGACCCGGACGAAATTCTCCTTTGGGTTGCCGACCCCCACAAGTGGTGGTGCACGGCAGAATTGTCACGTTTTCCACTCATGCGCCGTTGAGCGGCCAGTTTTTTATGGAATGTCGCGAGCGACCATACAAGTGTTTTTATATGTTATCTATGGCCTATTATGTGCTTTAACTGTAATTTAATTGACGTTACATGGCGTGCGGGGATAAACAATATCTAGTGGTGCAAGTGATGGTGGATCACTGTAAATCGCAACCCAAACAAAGGAATAGGGATTCGATCGCAAGCTCTCTCTTGTACGCAATACAAGTTTTGGGAGTATTCAAGATACACAACGGTCAATAGTATAGCTCAATGTATAGAGATACCAAAGGGCTGGTATGTTTTTACAAAAATTCGGTTCAATGGATGTGGGAACTTCACCGGCGGCATTCAACAAATTTGGTCAAGTAACAGCTCAGATTCTCGCTCAATCTTACATGGCGTCGTTTCACTTGCGATTTTACGTAGCTGCGAATGTGCTTTTGTTCAGGACTCAAGACCTCGAAACAAAAAAAATGTGCTTACTTCTTTTAATATAGAACTTGCCGCCGGTCGTTCATGTGCCTCAGTTCTCCAACAACTAAGCATCAGTGCCCATAACCTATCACTGCGTCCGTCATCCACCGGGAAATGCCCACGTGGCCTTTGCGGGGACTGCTTTTCGATGATTACAGTTTTCATCACTGCAACATCTTTTTTGATCTCGAAGTATGGTACCTGACCAGTAACAGCCTCCTTCTTCAGATGTCAGTTTTAAACAATGGAAAGCGGATTAATATACAAACCAGAATAGTCTGCGAGATAAAACGATTGGTTTTGACTCGAGTAAACTTTCTCAATCGACTCACCATTCCAAGTGCATACACGTCAGCCGCAACACTATGTGGCTTATCGTGGAGTACTTCTGGTGCCTGTCTCTTAATCAATATACATGACGTTAATAGGGCAAATGACACATTTTACCGCCCATCTCAGTGTATAACTTTGACTGCTCGTTGTGCTCGTAAACCCTAAGCTGGCCTCTCTAAGGACAGTGTTCCCAAAATCGGTAATTACGGCAACCTCGTCCTCAGATATTAGCACGTTCAGCTTGCAAGCGGATTAGGGACTAATCCTAGTAGCATAATGAAAGACATACCCCCTTTAAATCGCCATGAATCTACACCATAAGATTGTCAATGAAGGCGGCGAACAGAATGCGGTCGACTCACCAAGCCAGTCCTATGTAAATATGCAAGCCCGTCTGCCATGTCAATACACTTTGGAAGTGTTGCACTGGTTAGTCTTTCGCGCCAGACTTCAAAAGATACCTACCAGCTTCATGCGATCCACTTGCGGATATTTATTAACGTAAGTACGTAGGTTACCGTTTTCCATCCAAGGTGATACCATAACAATCTGGCCATCGAGCTCCACTAGACCAATCAAACGAGCAACGTTGCGGTGGTTGCACTGTGACCACACATAGATCTCGCGTGCCGCGTGCTATCCGACAATCAGTTAGACCAGGCTTGAAACAGAATGTTCTAGTTTACCTTCAACACCTTTAGCTTCTCGCTATCCGGATCATTGCGAGCAAGCATCTTCTTGACGGCAACCTTCGTTCCATCCTCCAAACTTCCCATACGAACCTCGCCAAATCCACCCAATATAGGGCCACCGTAGAGGGTTAGTTTGCTAGTTAATATCCGACCGCCGTGACGGGAGAGATATTCAACAACTTCTTGTGTAGACTGGCGTTATATTAGTGTAAGGGTAGTTGGATGAAATGAATGTACTGTACCATGCTTTGACTCTTAATCAGGTCCGGGGGGTTGCTTGGGAGCTTCAGCTCTTGATCGCGTGAGTGTGGAAAAGTGAACCCGTCATGTGGAAGGATCCTCAACTGTTGACACATAGTTAAGAACATGAACATCACACGAACTTGGACATGTGCATGGAGGAGCTTGGACCAACCGAGCGGTGAATGCTAGACGCCGTAGGACGCTGGGATGCTTCATGGGACCAACAATCTACCAAAAGCTCCCACAGCATGTCTGGAGATAATCTGTCCTCAGGAATTTCGACCGGGCGATTCGGTATCTTTTTATAAGCTCCCGCCCTTATCGCGATTGCAGCACTATCTTCAATGTAATAGTACGGTTCTTTACCAGTAAAAGCCTCCTATAGGCACATCAGTGGGTATCTAAGAGAACGTGCAAGGCTTACCAGGATTGTCTGCCGACGGAGATCAAATCAACTCCGTCCTAAATATCAGAGTTAACGTGCTTACCATACCCAACGCATACACATCGGCTTCGTTGGTGAGGTCACCGCCATCGAAAAGCTCGGGTGCCTGTGGGACACGATTATGACCCCGAAACCTCCCAGAAAATACGAGACGTACCCTCCACCTCAAAGCCTTGGCCAGACAAGTCTCGTTGTTCGTGAACTGCAAATCAGCACATGATTGGGTCGCAATGCCAAAATCAATCAAAACAGGATCCCCATTGCCAGATATGAGAACATTGGACTTTTTCGGTGAATGAGTCAATATGTTGATCATGGTCCTACATTCAGACATACCGCTTTAAGGCGACCATGGACCTAGATCGCAAAAGGCATCAGACGTACAGCGTTTTCGTCAAGAATGCTTACAATATGGATCGAATGCAAATACCGAAGTCCATCCGCAATCTGAGTACACTGCATGGATCGAACACAAGTCACCAATTGATGTTCAACCCGAGGGAAGGCTGGGGGATAAAAACTTACTAGCGCCATGCGGTTCGCTTGCGGATTCTTGTTGACGTAGGCGCGTAAGTCACCATTCTCCATCCAAATCGATAGCACGGCAATTTGGTTGCTGAGCTCGGCTACGCCAAGCAGACTAGCAACATTTTGGTGGCTGCACTCCGACCATGCGTGTAACTCGCGCGCCACGCACTACCCATCGAGCAATCAGAGTCAACTCAAAAAGAGACGACATAGCTTTACCGTTAAGAACTTCTGCTTCGATTCATCCCCCCCAGCACCGGGAAAAAATATTTTCTTGGCGGCAACCTCGATCCCGCCCTCCAAGCTGCCTGAATAAACCTCCCCATATCCACCCGATGATAAGGGTCCATTCAGGGAGGTTTGGTCGAGCTTATTGGTTAAATTCTGACAGCCATAGTTGGAGAGAACTCCGAAAAACGCTTGGATAGACTGGCATCATGTTAACGCAAGGACAGGGTGAAATGAAGGCACTGCACCATGTGGCTACCAATGGAACCTGGAACACTTGAGGATGGGCACTCCAACAGCTGATAATGAACGGTTAATACAAACAGATCGAACAAGACCTTGGGCGAACGCATGAAGGGAATAGACTAACGGCGCTGTACACGCCACACGTCATGGGGCGTTCTGATGGCTTATAGGCCCAACAGTTTACGAGTATTCTCCAGAGCATGTCTCCCCACGTAGTATCCTCTGGTATTTCCGGTGGGCGATCTGGTATCCTTTTGTCGGACAAAACTGCTTTTACGATCGCGGGATCCCTCTTGAGATAATGATAGGGCACTTTGCCAGTGAAAACCTCCTAGGAACTAATTAGCCGAGGTGCAAGCCTACGGAAAGTACTAACTAGGATTGTCTTTTTGACAAAAATGAGGTTAGTCAGTGCTTAATCGTCAACTAGAGGTTACTTACCATCCCCAGGGCATATACATCGGCTTCGACACTGACTTCGTAGTCGTCAAAAAGCTCGGGTGCCTGTCCTAGATGTTACATTCTGGTGACAAAGATAGACCGAAATATACGAACCGCCCACCTCATGGTCAGACCCATAACCGTCCCATCGCTTGTAAACTGTAGGGTTGAATTCGATTGGACAGCATTACCAAAATCGATTAGGATAGGGGTCCCTTCATTATCTATAAGAATGTCGGGCTGATAGTGAGTTAGCTACAAGCTGGTGGTGATAATATACGAGACGGCGCACCCCTTTGAGACCGCCATGAACCTGGGTCGCATAAAAAACGTGATAAATTCAGAAATTCGAACTAGGTCCAGAAACCTGACTTACTATACAGGTCCGGTGTAGATAGTCAAGCCCATCTGCAACCTGAGTGCACTGTACAACCAAAGCGTGAGTCATCTTTTGGTGTCAACCCAGGAATAGAAGCATACTAGTTTAAGTCGATTGACGTGAGGATTTTCGTTGACATAGTCGCGTATATTGCCGTTTGCCATCCAGCGAGATACCATCGCAAGCTGGCCACGAAGATCGGCCAAGCCCATTAAACGTGCAACATTCGGATGATCGCATTTCGACCAAGTATGCACCTCGCGTGCCGTATGCTATGTGTTTACTTATTAGTGAGCACCAAAATAGGACGAAATTTGCGACTCACCTTCAGATGCTTTGACTCCTCGTATTGGTCATGACTGAACATGATTTTAACAGCAATCCGCGTACCGTCCAACAGAGTCCCAGAATACACCTCTCCATATCCGCCTCGAGATATAGGTATAAGCGAGGAGAGGTTGAGTGACTGGGTGAGATCTTTGCACCCGTGGGCTTGGAGTTCCCCTATCACTTCCGATTTTGACTACACTGATCGTTGAACGGGAAAGTCAAGCGGCAGCAAAACCAAGGTGACATACCGTGCGGGTACTGATAACCGTTGCAATCGGATGGGTCGGTGAAGCAGGGTGGTAGGGTGGAGTCGTGGTATAGTTCGGACCGGCGGGCGTGTACCTGTTCCATTGATCGTCCATTGAAAAGGGATTATGAGAGTTAAAATGTGGCAGAAAGGGCATATGAAGGGTTGAACCCGGAGCAGGGAGAGTGACGCCACGCCCCGATGGCGCAAGAAATCCACCAATGAAAATACCCATATCATTTGTCGATCCTGGAGACACCACCGGGGAAATCATGGCTGTAGACTCTGTAGATCGGGCTGGACTATACGACGCGAGCGGACCGTACGGTTCAGTTTGGCTGGCAGCGCGAGAATAGCCAAGAACCGAACCTCCGAGCCCCGACCAAGGCGAAGGATGCTGAACCGGGTGGGAGATCCCCTCAGTGGGAGCCATAGTCATGGGCGTGACCCCGGGGGAACTAGTGTTGATACTGAGTACAGAATGAGTTCTATGAAGTCGACAAGCCATCGTCCTTTGGGCAAGTATGTATAGAGCTCCCGCAATCATACGCGCTGGGCTGGGTACCAAGTAGCCAGACAAAGAATAAGCGGGGTTGGGGATTGCGGGTGGAAGGAGAGCAGGCGTCCCGCTGTAGATAATACGCTCGAGTTCGTCTCTTTGGTACCCGAGGAGCGCTTGGATTTTTGGAACAAGTTCAGCCCAACTGTAAAACAAAGGACCAAACGCGTAAGGGCAGGTGCTGTATTGCAACTGTTTCTGGACACCGCCGACAAGGGGCATAAGTAGAACGCTCGGAGGATAAGTGCTAGATTCCACAGCGGCGTTGTAAAGTAGCAAAACGCATGCTGCAATTATACATAAATTATCGTCATCAGAAATAAACGCACAAGAAACTCACCAGTGATAGTAGCATCGGGCTCGCCACTTGACTGAAGTTGACTTCTGTTTCTCAGATTGGCAATCGCACTGGCCAGCCTGAGCTCAAAATTCTGGAGCACCTCGTCTTCGTCCAAAGCCGGTAGTGGCGGTGGACCGGGTGGTGGATCGTACAACATGATTCGGGTTCAAGTAAGAATCAGCGCTCGGTGGTGGAGAAGACCACTCTGTTCTTTAACAAAAATCCCGGTCAACCTGCGTTGAAGATGGACAAGCAATGTTAGAACATTAGGTATTCCATGTGGCTCGGATGTCTGGAGACAACAAACCTTGGCTTGGTAGATCCCGGTGGTGGTTAGCTATATGCCTTCGGCCAAGCGCTCGATCTTAGTGTACGTGAGAATTGGAAATCGAATACCAGCCCTCAAGGATCCAAACCACCTATTTATAAGCGCCGAGTTGGGAGACGGTCGAGCCAGCCGGCGGGCCAACAAAAAGACACGAGTACCCACCACATACTCCCGCAGGAACGAAGGGGCCAAATTTTATCCCCAAAATGAGGCCATCATTGAATGATTGATAAACAGCGGCTCATCATGTCTTTGCCTCTAGTTTACTTCGCCCGAGCCTGTCGATGCACAAGAGTGAAGGCCTCCTCAGCCAAATCCGCCGGAGCTCGAAGGGACGAGCGAGGGTTTACGAGACTACGAGGGAAATAAGCTATCCCCCCCTAAGCGAGCACGCGCGAGAACTTGGGATCGCCGGTCAAGCGCTCACCCGATCTCGGGATTTTCAGCCAAGTGTATACGAGCACAAACGAGCACACCAAGCATGCTCGTGGGAGGTGGCTCAGTAAATGGCATAAGAATAACAATAAAAATAAATTCGCAAATGCTATGTACACGGAGTGAGCACGAACAACGAAGGCAGTAGGCCTTGTCAGCAGGACAAACGGGCAAGGCGAGGAAGAAGCGGCCGGCCAACAAGAATTAATGATACTTACAGCTTACGGACACAATTTGCGCAAAAGTTGTCAGATTCGGCGAGTGCGCCAAGACTGAGCTATGTAAACTTACGAATTAATATTAGAGTTAAGTTTGGCAAAGGGTTGGAATCGCTTTGCTGCAGCGCATACACCCGGAGAATATATAATACATTAGCAAGAAACATGGAGCGATCCATCAGTCGGTTGAGCGTACCGAAAAGTAGTAACTTAGGAGGACTTTACCACAGTAGCAACTGCAAGGGTAAGTTCTGGTAGCAAAGGGATTAGTATAGATGAAACAGGCGGTAGTGGGTGTACTTACAGTCCATCGTGCTGATAGTAGCATCCGAAAAAACAGTTAGCGAACGTTATGTATTGCACGCACTGGGTATTGCACCAGGCGGGAGTCGAGGGTGGTGGTAAGTTGAGGGCGAAGCAGTTCATGAGTCCAAGTCAGAATCCACGGCAACGCCGGCCAAAGCGCATGCTATCAGATCAGATAAGTGCAGGCCTATGGGAGGGACGTGCCTAGGTCACAGGGCTTTTGGATCGCTCAACGGATCACCAATCAGATACAGAGTTCTGCTCCCGAACTGATGCCTTAGTGTTCTTTTTGCTCTCCACGACCATCCCCTCCCTCGTAGCACCTCGCTCTCAGACAACATGCTCCCGGTGTGTCTGAAAATTAGTCGTCCAGCCACTCTGAGGGATCATTATTGTGGCTTGCCCACCAATTGGTATGTCCTGTTGAGCAATCTGTTTCACCCTTTGAACTCCAATGTCTTGTGTACATAGACTGTGCAACGACGCCTCTTGTCCCGGTTCAATGTGTGCTCGATTAACTACGGTATGTATTAGTATAATTGGGCAGGTGTATTGGTCCCGTTTTGTTACACTCGTTCGTGGCGTGTCAATTTCCTTTTCTGCTCAATATGTAAATAGCTTGCCCATTTATATTTATATAGCTTAGTAAACCAATGCTGTCCTTGGGGATCGGCACGCGAAGCGTGCCGTGCCTGTGAGTTATGTAAGCAGATTTCGCGCGAAAAGTGGTCCCAGTCGCC
>WSTJ01000127.1:0-40833 GCA_019623705.1 Ceratobasidium sp. 428
AAATTAGACAGTTTTGCGCTAATACGAACCCTGTGGGTTCGATTAGCTCAGGTTTCGAAACCTTTTTTCTCTGACGCCAGAGCTGGTAAACACGTTCTCGGGAGTCTGGGTTAGGGGATGTGCGCCAAGCGTCTAGGAGTCGTATAGAAGACAGAGTATAGCGGGATGGTCTCGTCAACCAACACGGTTGTCACTGCCCAACTGTCGGTTTGAGCGCCAGGTTGTCTCTGGATAATATATGCGTTGTAATTCCGCCACCAACTATGAAGCCCAGTGACCTAAGTATCTCGTATGTTCCTTAATACTGGTAAAGTGTTTTGGAGTCGCAGTAATTGCGTCAATCGCTGCCCAGTTTGCGGAAGTCATTCACCTCGAATTTTATTCTCCAGAGGCTTCAGGACGATATCACGTGATCAAAATTTCTCCCAAAACAAGTCACTGTACTTGAAGTAGAAATATTAGACTCTCCCTTGAGCAAAATGTCAACAGAACGCGTGGAATAAGTCTTGGTCCCAATGTACCACTTCTTTTATAGCTGAAGTCTTTGCTCGAGCCTCGTGAAGCAGACAAGCAACTCAGCGTTCGGGAGACGCTGGCTCAATCAACAAAACTATTGCACTTGGAGGCTGACCTAAGTAGTACTTAGACAGCTCTTGCGCAAGAGTTGGTGACGGGCCGTGCTTGAATGACTCAACAACAGGTAACACCCGGATTGCAAACCAAAGATAGTTGAAAGTGTTATATTGTAGAGTCGTTGAATTTCAAGGCTGGCCGTGGAGTAGTTCTAAACCTCGATTATCTTATCCTTCGAAGTGAGAGCAAATAAGTTACCACATACCAACCAAAATACAAATATCACCTCAAGCAGCATCAAACGCCCAAACCTTCTTCGTCCCTTTCGTCAATCTCTTTTCGCCGCCTCCTACATGTCCGTCTGAGAACACGACTACCTTCCCGGCCCTTCCTGCTCTCCCAGCCCGCCCGGCTCGGTGAATATAGTCCACCTCGTTACGGGGCTCGTCCACGATAAATACTGAGCGCACAAGCGGCGAAAAGTCTAGCCCACGAGATAAGAGCGATGTAGTGATCAACACCCGCGGCTCATCCGGATGAGAAAGTTGCTTTTGTTTGCCGGGTAGAGGTTTCATGAATGGTTCGATGTGTTTGTTGCTACCTCGCTCCCGGTTCTCGCTCTCGCTTGTCAGACAAACGCATCGAACGCCTCGTTCTTCGAGAAACGCCCCAAGCTCCTCGACCTTTTTCGATCGATTACAAAAGATAACGACTTTAATCTTTTCCTGCCAGTTGGGGTGTAGGCGTGCTTCTTCGGCCCAGGTGTCTTGAAGCTTGCGCAGTACGGTAGGGTATCGGTTCCCTGGCCGTCTGTCCCAATGGACATATTCGGTTTGGAGGGACGCAGGGAGACGGTGTAGATCTGGAGTTGTGATGCGAGTGATGTTGGGGTGATGCTGAGAAAGGTAGGAGGAGAGCTGGGCCGAGATAGTTGCTGTAGTAAGGACGAGGTTTGCCTTGGGAAGGGATTTAGTAAGTCGGGCGGACTGGATATCTTGGATGATGGCTTCGGTCCAGACTGAAAAATCGGGATCTGTTACAGAACGGAATTAAAATTAGCAGAGATTGGATCGAAGCCCAGGGTAGCGTACCAAATAACACATCTGCTTCGTCCACCACCAGCCATTCAATCCCCGCAAGGCTCATTCTGATCTCCCTCTGGACCTCTCGCCTGGCAAACTCGTCGTCTCCTGGTCGTTTTGGTCCAACACTGTGTCGTCCCTCAGGTCGAGTTAAATCCAGTATCTTCGCAGGAGTCCCAATCACGACGTCCACGCTACGAGATCTTTGAGCGGCCGGAGCGTCTACCCTGAATTCACCAATTTCATTTGGTGGTACGTTGGTCGGTGAATTTGATTGGGAGGGCATGGCTCTTGCTGATAGTGAGGTAGAAGACCCGCTTGAGACGCATACGGAACGGAGTTTTGTATCGGGTGCATGTGTGAGCTGAGAGAGCATCGATTTCATTTGACGGGAGAGCTCGTGGGTAGGAGTAAGGATCAATGCTCGGGGCGCGGGTAACGAGTCATTAAGTGTCAAGGTGGATTCGGTTTCTTTGAGGGACTGAATGACCGGGAGAAGATACGCGAGACTTTTCCCAGAGCCAGTTTCTGCAGCTAAGAGTGTCTCTTCATGTGGAACGACGCGGTTGTTGACAAAGAAGTGGTCTAGGGAGAGCGCTTGGATGGGTGATGGTTTGGCTTTAGTACCGAGTAGGATTCGAATCTGGTCGACTAGCCCCGAAAGAAGCGGAGGTGAATAGAAAGGTCGAGTAAGCCCAGAAAGATGAGGAGCAGGCCCTCGTGTGGATTTTGAAGCTGGACTTGGGGCTGGGAGATCCATGATGAGTTCTCGCTCTCGCGGACGAGTTTTCTTGAGCTTTGACAAGGTATTGGATGCGGTCGTAGTCTCATGACGCCTTGTTATGGAATTGGTTTGGGCCCGGGAGGGAGGTGGACGAGGGACTTCGTTGTTACTTCTAGGTGAGCCTCTGGGATCTTCGGCAAGGCGAGCTCGGGCGGGGATAAAGCCTATCAATAAAACACTCTAGTTAGGCGTCAATAGTATTATAGGGGAGTGATTAAACGACTCACGAGCACCACGTCTTCCAGTTCCGTACTTGGGACGTGCCAAAATCACGCCCGAGGTATGAATAGATCTTCCAATGGAACGAGCAACCAGGCGAGGCAACATTGCATTCGTTGTTAGTTCAGTATAGACGGATTACTGTAAACATGAGGGGCTGCTTAGTGGGTTCTTAGATATGTATATTGCTGAAGAGTGGGTGTTCATCGGTAAGACATGGTCGTCCAATTCAAGAGGAAATTTAATTTCAAATTGGCGCCTACTGGGAGATCTTGCAGATAAGTTCTGGAAATCTCAACTACATATAACCTATAAGGCATCAAGAAACATAATCAAGTAAGGTTGTTTGGGGTCTCCTCACGGTTAATGTTGTGCCTTTAAACAGCGAAAGTTCACTTGCAAATGGTGGATATGATTCAAGCACACGCATGCGATCAAGGTTGCGGTGCAGTTTTATTCCAACTATCGACGACCTTATAGCCCCTCACAGCCTTTCTTTCCGCCCTCAATTCCGTTTTGGTCCTCACGGCGCTCGCTGGAACATTCTCAACCTCTACCAGCTCCTTCACTCGAAGAATCTTTCCTGCTGCCTCTGGACTATGCAATTGGAAAACTGTTGTACCTCTACGGTGGATCCCGAGTGCTTCTAGTGTACGCTGGGAAGCCTTGGGTAGGCCAATAGCTGAGCGGCGGAGAGTGATACGGAAATGGGTATTCGATGAAGGGGTGGTAGAGGGAGTACTGGCCATCCCCCGCGCAAAAATGCGCGAAAAGGACATAGTTCCCACAAGTAGTCGTGTCTCTTTTATAAGATTTAGTGTGTTTTTGAGTATATGGGTGTGTGATGGACTTGCCTGGAGAGCTGGGTGGTGGTTGGAAGAACGTGGCGCTTGATAGCACATGAAACGCTGGGCAGTGTTACGCCTGTAACGGCCTCAGCGAAGGGGCGAAGACGACCACGACCCAGGTTTTTTTGGAATTTCTCCAGCGACAGTCGGTCTACTCCGGAGGTGAACCAGGCACAATCCTTTCTACAACTGACGCACAAATCCGGGTTAAAACCATGTTTATATCGCTGGACTCCCGGCCCGCTCATCCCGCTGGCATGTTTTGCGACCCGAAATCTCCCATGGCTCCGGGCCAGCGGCCTATAAATCTGATAGTTAATTTACTGACTTGAAACTGATCCCCAACTGCCAACGTCGGCTACAACTACTTGGTCCATAAATGTGCTCTGTTGTTGCGCCTCATCTGCCAATCTAGGCTCAGCTATTATCTATCCCACGTGACTGGCCGAACATCCTTCATTCCACCCATCATGTCGTTCCGCTTTCATCGGTCCATTCCAAACCTCTCCATATTGTAAGCCATCTACCAGTACGGTGTACCTATCTTCTAACTAGTACACTTTGCATTAAGTCACAATGCCTCCTCGCAGCATTCCACGCGAATCCTTCAACTACTGCGCTCATCTCTCTCCAACCCCTATCTCCCGCCGAGTTTGGCAGCCCGTATGAATACGAACCCTCCAAATCCTCAAAAAGCTGCAAATGTAAAACCCTCGAGGCCGCTCGAATTCAATCTAGACGTCTCCACCTCTCCTCCAACGACCGACCAATACGAGACTATGTTTAATTACCTTCGATCGCAGCAACCTACGCCCTCCCTACTCGGCGTTCCGTCGCTTTCTCGCTTCTTGGTTAAGCATTCGGAGCCGGTGAACTCGACAGATGAGCTAGCGGAACTTGCAGAGACGAATCCGGGTGCTGTGAGATGGCCTGTAGTCGTGCATTGGGACGATGGGTTGGTTGCGATCGAGAGAGAGGATGATGTCAATCATATACTTGAGTGAGTTCGTGAACTCGGTGTTGGATGTAATGCTTTTCTAACAGGAATTCAGAGTGATATATCAAGAAGAGAATGGTGGGAAAGGGGCTCAGCAGCAAGACTGGCTATCTTGAATAATTCGAACACAGGTAAGATCTGTTATACCTATTAAATTATCTAAACTAATCGAACCACCTACAGCTCAAAACTTCTTCGCGATACACAGCAGATACAGCTCAAGCGAGGGAGCGTGGATTGCACCAACAACGGATGATTTGCCAACCAAGGGAGCCCATCGAAAACCGGACAGAATGGTCATGTATTAACAAATGTACAATATGGCTTTGCACAAATGCATCCAATGAACTACTTGTAAACATATCCCGCCCATATATCGTATTAGTCTGATGCGGGGGGCTCGTTGATGACATCATGGTTTGTGGTGGTTGGGTCTTAGCGACGGGCGCTTACCGACTTACACCCAACTGTCAGTCCGCCACCACGGGTGGCGAGCCTAGGAGTCAACTCTCACAACCAAAATCACGAACATATCTCCAGGAAATTACTCTAGTTTCAGAATCATTTCACCACTGCTGGCTTGATTCTCACCCAGGTTTTTACTGGTCTCTATCGCGGTTATCATAATCTTCCAAGTCAATATTCACTTGCAATCGTGCTCTAGTTCTCGAACGCTTTCTAGCTTAAAAATCCATTATGCCTTCCGCGCCGTCTGACCCGCTTCCCGCGCGAACTCACGCCGAACCTGAACATGTTCTCTTGCCATTTCTTAAACTCCAACCTCCACAAACACTAAACCGGCTTTATTCGAAGCCCAGCGCGTGCTTAGCGGTGTTTCGGTAAGGACATCTTGTGAGATTCATCTCTCCTGTTCGAACACCCTTCTTGTACTTTTCGACCCGATTATCAATTTGGTGTGGTCTGGTTCTGACTTTCGTGCTTGAAAGATTGCTCCGCCAACTCGAACGGCAACTCGTTTTGAACTTGTTGTGGTGTGAGGCTGGTGTCCCTCTGCATGGACTTATGGGATGGGCCAAGCCAGAGGGTGTTAGGTAAACATTATCCACGTCTATTCGCTGTATGATACTCATTCCGTTCGTCTCATTCTCTTCCTCTCATAACCTCTCCAGCGCTATGCAAACAGCCGTATCAGATCTCAAAGCTCTAAGCATTCTACGCGTTTCGTCTTCAAACCCTCCCAGCGTAATGCTTATTACAGCGTTTCGAGATTCTTTAAGGACGGCATTACGAGGCGGGTTAGTACCGTTGCGATCTGTTCTATGTTTATGTTGGATTAATTAATCGTTATAGAGGTGAACATCGCTCCTTTGGGATGCCTGTGCCTGCTCGAGGGGGGACACCGATGAGTATCGGCCAGTTGGATAAAAAGGCTGTTGAACATTGGGAGGTTGGTGCTTAGCAACACATATAAAAGACTAACTGCTGATCCTCGTAGACGATTTTGCACTACATGGTCGATATAAACTCCTCAAATCAACGACCTGGCGGCGGCGCACTTCATCTTCTCGTCGCGGGCGGTTGGCTGGAGGACCAGTGAGTGAAATTTGAGTAAATCTATTCTTCTGCTGGATGTTGTGTTGCAGGGGAGGCGGCCATAAAATCACATCGACCGGTTTCCAGTTCCTGTTACAATCCCCACGAGCACAATTGTGGGATATTTTACTTCAATATCTTCATATGTCAGATGTGAGTCGTTCTTGTTCTTGGATATTACAATTTCTGAGCGTCCATCCGAAGGCCCGAAGAATGGATATTGCGGAGGTCTTGAGCTTTTTATTCATGCTGTCACTCATGAAACTCGGACAAGTAAATCCTTTGAACGAAATTATCATAATGTTATTGATACCAGTTTGCGATAGGAATATTCATGCGACAATTTGTCCTTGACACAAAACGCAATGATGACGGACCTCAAAGACTACGGGATTGTATATGTTCCACACGTGAGTATTCTTTCTGTTAGGCATATCTTGTTAGGCTAACTGATAGCCATCAGAACTCCAATAAATCCTTTTACCCTACTCGTCTCGCGACTACACTCACGTCATCCCTTCCTCCACTGGCGTCCTCGACAAATTCGACCGAATCAGATCCGGCAGAACGCGGGTTTATTATTTTGGAGACGAATTATAGGTTATACGCCTATACTGGTGGGCAACTTCGCTTTATAACCACACCAAGGAAGTCTAACCATTGGATCAGACAATCCACTACAAACATCAGTCCTTAACTTGTTTGCCGCGCTCAAATCCCGATTCCCCAATCTCGTTGTTGGACACATTACGCGCGAGAGTGTGAAAAAGGCTCTGGTGAGGGGGATTTCGGCCGAACAGGTATGCTCGCTTCCCAATTGTGAAAATTATGTTTCGTTCATAGCGGTTTAGATAATAAGCTATCTCGAGACACATGCGCATCCTCAGATGCGGAAACAGAACCCTCTTCTTCCTGTCACAGTCCAAGATCAGATCCGACTCTGGGAGATGGAGCAGAACCGAGTTCAAGAGGCGGAAGGTTTGTTTTATCTCCTCTCACGCCTAGCTTTTCCGGACTAAGTATTTTTGTATAGGATACCTCTATACCGAATTCGGTTCGCAGGCAGACTATGAGCTCGTTCTCAAGTATGCCAAGGATTGTGATTTGGTACTTTATGAAAGTGCCCGAGATCGGCAGTTCTTCGCAAAACTGGAGGGACATGCACTTATTAGGCAGTACATTGAGCGGCGTGGAGGAGGATGAATTAGGCGATTGATGAATAACTGTGGTGTTTGTGCTGGTGCGTGGTTGGGTTTAGTTCTTTCGACGCGAATCAAGTTTCTAGCTGGCGTGTGAGTAGATTGTTAGGATGTCTGTTGGGATGTATTCTTTCCAAATACCCAACCTCTTGATGGTCAGACACGTCGGCCAGAGGTCCTAGCCAGTCAGTGCAAGAACATCCACATATGAGGCAATCCCAGACAAGTTTGGTTATGCCTTGACCATCACGGCCGATTACGCAAACAACTCTTCGTCTCACGGGCTTTGCTTCTTTTGGGGTTGGGTAATAGCTTATAAGATTGAAATCATCACGATCACGATAAAGTTCCAGCAAGACTTACCCTCTACTCACTCCCTCCCAATCGTCATACCAATATGGTCGTAAGCATCGCAGACAAGCGTGTTATAATCATCGCAACAGTACGCCCGATGTTTGATTGAGTCCTTCTGATCTTAATCCTGTTACTAGTTATACGTCCTCCAGGACAAAGTGGATAGTTTTACCCCCGTTTTCCAGGAATTCCTCGCTGGTGTGAGCACTGAACCGGGGATGAATCACTTTACGGTTTCTACAAACAAGGATTTCACGGAATATGGCATACATGAAGAGTGCGTCTCATCCTTGCTTCGGTACTTCGTTCACGTATCCTAGATCCATCTGGCATATAGGTATAAAGATCTGGCCGCTTTTGAAGAGTAAGCCTATTCCGCTAATTTGGTGACTCCTCCGGGATCAACTTGCGATATTTGTAGACACAAAAACAGCGCACACTCCGCCAAATTCAACAAAATTGCGAAGGATCCGGACAACCCCCTCTTTGACCCCAAACGGGTAGGTAAAATGATGTCCGATAAATGATACCCGCACTAAACGCAACTTATGTATCAGCCGCCTGTAGTTAGCCAACCATATTCGCCGTACCGACCCACTGGGGCAGTTCCTCTTAAATAGTTAGTGTGGATAAGAGGGAACATTCTCATGGTGAGATGTAAATGAATTGTGAAGCTAAAATCAAACATGTGATGTCTCAGAATGGTAGTAAGCAACTGTATCATGTGCGTGCCGAATAGCCAGACTTCATCGTGAGTGCAATCCTTTAACATGGCAGTACAATGTTGAGCACGATTCGCGGAAGATATCCGGCGCATTTAGACGCCCAAACGAGCGCCGGCAATTCTGCTTCCGGATCGCATTCCCGTTTTCGGCAAACCAGGCACACGGAGCGCCGGTAGCCGATACGGCAGCCCACCTCCGGGGTCGTTCCTGGCGAATGCACGTCAGGCACGCCAGGCTCATGTCGTACCCGATACGGCTCTATTTTACCGAATGCCAGCCTTACTTGGTCCAGAAGACTTAAACACCCCTCGGGCGGCATAAGAGGTCGTACTATGCCTACCGGACCCAGTTTCGCCCAACCCACTAGTAGCTCATCCAACAGAGCAGCTTCAGATAGCGAGCCGCAACCAGACTGCGACCGAGTCCGTGAACCACAAACACCACGCAAAAACTCTTTACGCACTCCTAGTCGCCCCGCTACCCCAGAACGGCGCCCGACTACGCCCTCCAGACGACCGTCTGCAATCCCGATACCTAGCCGAAGAAATACTCATACTCGCACTCCGTCAAACAGCAGTCTCAAGAACGTTATCACTCCTGGTCCGCCTAAGTTTTCGCTCCCACCAGTGAGTATCGTACACGCGCGTCTGGTTGGTGTTTTACTCATAGCGCCAATCCCCCCGAACAACCAGGTAGCAGGTAGCCCCGCGGCGACAAACACATTTACTGCTAGTGCTCAGCCAAGATCATCGTCTCCTGATTCTATCCTCGACCATAGTATTTTACACCACTCCGAACCAGTAAGACCGGCCAGATATAACTTACATCAACACGATACTCATAACATTCTACATCAAGGAAGAAATGTCTACCTCTGTCACTCAGACCCAAGCCGACAAGGATAAATCTGAACAAGCGCTTAAAGTGAGTATATGCGATTGTGTAATTACGTATTCTTCTTATAAGCCTTTTCTGAATCGTGAATAGCTAGACGAGAAGGCTCAAAAACAAGAAATCTCGTCAGGATCACAGGCAGAGGCGAAGCAAGGTGACCCCGTCAAGGCGGGAAAAGTTCAACCCCAGGGTCAGTGTTTTATTTTGGTGAATCGAAGTTCCACCAACCAAGTTTCTATGCTGCTTTCTAACCCAGGTCCGACTCCAAATATAAATCAGCCTAATGGCGACCAAGGTATATAAGTACGGGTATACTTGAGTGGGTTGCTGTATTCAGATTTTGCGCGTAGAGACTCCTGAACCCGAACCGGAAGACAAAAAGGAACAGGCGAAGAAAGACGTAGTCTCAGCTCCGGTTGTTGCTCCAGGTACAGATTCAGCTTCAAAACCTAATTCGGACGGGGACAAGAAATCGAAACCTGGAGCAACAGATCAAGGTATGGCTGGTTTGATATGTACTAACATATTTGTGCAAGGAGCTAAACGAATTTTGCTGCACAGGAGCCGCAGCAAGCACGGAGAAAACAGACCCATCGAAAGTGAATCCCAAGTCAGAGGACGCGCAACAACCAGCTGTACGCAATCGTTTTGCTCCCATAACCACCGCCCCGAGACTGACGTAAACGATGCTTAGGTTTCTCCTCAGCAACCCCCGAAGCCGAACGGTAATACTGCGGCGCCAATCGAAACGACTCCCGACGGCAAGCCAGATAACGAGCAGCCTAGTACAACCCCAGGTAATGAAAACTTGGTTAACAAATACGGGAATCAGATACTGATCTATGCCCTCACAAGATCCTTCGGTTGCGACCTCTCAAACCACACCCACCGCGCCATCACTTCCAGCGCCTCAGACACCTGGTACGGATACTAAGCCAGGTGAAGGTACGACAACTGCCGCGACAGGTGGTGCAACCACTACAACTTCTCAAACAACTGGGGCAGCCGTGCCGGCCATTCCAGGAGTCATAACTCTCCTTGACCTGGTCTCAGCCAGTAAGCTAAACGACCCCAAGACCGACGTAGGTCGAATCAATGCCGTCTGGAACAAATGGTTCAACACTTTGGCTGGCCCGAAAGATTACGTCGAACCAGCAGCGCACCGATATAACATCAACGACGAGCTAGTCCCCGATATGGTCGTCTATCCACTTGTTCCAGCTCAGGATCCCAAGTGGTCGATTGTATACGAAAGCCGGCCCGGGGTAGACGGCCCCCCACCTGGCGTTCCTTCCCAGAAAGCCTGGGACGGTTTCGCGACTTATATGGAGGATGTATGCGCGCGGCATAAAGACCAAAGTCCCAAGTGGGCGGTATTAGCGATCGGTCGATATGCTCGTATTTTCAAGTTCATGGGTGGGAAGCTCCAGGCGCAGATGTTCCAGACCCCTAGCTTTACGATGGTTCCGGTCCCCCCTACTGGTTATCCAGGGCCAGACCCCAATCTCGACCCGCAGCAGCTAACTTATGTTAACCTTGACGTCGCTGACGGGACAGCTCCCTACACCCCGCTCTTCAATGTGGTTTTGAGGCAATTGTTCATTCCTTCAGTCCCTTCCGTCCCTTCCGTTCCGTCTGTCCCTTCAGTCCCTTCAGCTCCGTCAGCTCCGTCAGTCCCATAGCTACATGTAGAACTATGGATAATTCAAATTTGTGCTTTGCTCCCCGGCGCGGTACATGCTGCATGTTCTACTGGTAAAGAAAAACCTTTGACTTACTGAAATGTACTAGTACCGATACTAAGTAGAGAACAGGTTTCCCCAACCGGGACAAGGAGTAAGATATGGTCGGTCTGTGTCTCAAGCTCTTGGTTTAACACGCTGCGGTTATGTCTGAACCAGAGGAGAATGAGCTAACCATCCTTTTGAGATCGCCAAATAAGCAACTGATCATGGCAAAAGCGCTTGCGGAAGATAATTTGCGCGAGTCTCTCGACTGAGTTAGCTGCAATTTCTATGTAAATCCTCACTGGACTATAAATTGCTGAATGCTCGAGAGGGACACTGGGCGCGAATTTCATGGCACGTGACACTAACCCACGAACAGCCACCTACACACACCTCGTTACAACCACCACTTCAACTCTCTACCTTATGGCTCGAGGCGTCGGCACACAACCAACATCCGTGGTCCTTACGGTACCTCGTCACGCAAGTGCGGCTGCATCAGAAGAGCTGATCAACGAAGTCAAAAAACTCGCTCAAGAGGAGGGAAGGAATTTTGTCAATGATTTTGCGGGGACTACTCAGAGTGGGAGGAGTCGGGCTATGGTATGTACTTATGCTACAATTTTTTGAAAAAGTTGGAAACTGAGGCGGACTTTTTTTTTTGTCTTACTTTCCAGGCTCAAGCGTCCGAATGGAACAGCCTACTAATATCTGCCCGAGCGGCGAGAGGACCACAATGGGACGTTGGCATACAACAGTAAGCCTCCCTAGATTTCATTACCTCGCTTTCTCCCTCTAATTAATCTTTCTTAGATACCTAGTCGACAAAGAATCAGATCTATTCTACAACCCAACCCTACTCAGCCAAACCGACGCGCCAAACGACCCCTCGCGCGCTTCTGAAGCTCCGGATGGGTCCGAATTCGCACCTGGAGTGGGAAACAACAGTGAAGGCGGAACGCCGCTTACTCCTCATTTCGGTGATGGTCCTGTGATGGAAAGACGCAGCACGAGGGCGCGTGGGGGGTTGTAGGTCTAGTTCGAGGTGTGGTTCTTGGCTTTTTCGCCTGAGTGGTCGTTGCTTTTTTTCTGTTGGGTTTGTATGTACTTTTTCGAGGACAATGGCGTATTTTTTTGTTGGGAAAATGGCGGTTGAGTTGGCTTACATCAGCTTAGACTCGTAAACTCGACCACCACCGCCACCTGGTCAACCTCCTTACAGTGATTCCATGTCTAACCTAACACCTCTCAGTACACCTCCTCCAACACCCGGAATCCAAATCAGCCCCACCGGACCTCCACATACCCCAACAACAGCTCGACCACTCTCCCGCCTAGCCTCTACACCACCTCTCACAGCCGACTCTCCACACCCCGCAAGAGATCCATCACGACTCAACACACCCGAGATACCTATCCCGTCATCACCATTACCGGCTGGTGAACTTTCACCCGTGTCTCCTGGGTTATCAAGGCCGAGAGGAGGTGCGGGTGGTGGGCGTGCGAGAGATTTGTTGAGGAAGCATTATGGGTTGGGTGCGGTTGCTGCGAGTGGGAGTTTGAAGTCGAGGGATCCTATGGATCTAGGTGAACTTGTTTCATAAAGGTGCATCTGGAATACTGTGGGACTGATGGGTTTGGGCAGATTCGCCTAACTTTGATGCCAAGGCGTATTATGAACATTTGATTACTACTACAACCTTACCTGAGCTGCTAAAGAAGGAAAACGACTTGGTTCACGGTATGAACATGATCGGTTAACCCTAAACTATGAACCACTAACTGATCATTTATTTAGAAATCAAACAATTGGACGGAGAACGACAATCTCTGGTCTACAACCACCACCACGAACTCATCGCAGCTAGCGACACGATTCACGCGGTACGTGATTTCTGAATGTCTCTCTCGTGAACTCAGAGTTCTTTTTTCTGATAGATGAAGACCCGAGCGGAAAGTCTTGACGTCGATCTTGACAAGCTCATGTCTGCGTTTTCGGAGATTTCGAGGCTGAGCGCAGAGGTATCTGTTGAGCCACATGGGAGAGGAGGTGATAGTTAGATAGTTGGATTTTGTGGTTCAGTTGTGAGATACCGTTTCATTCAATGTGTAGATAACCGGAATACACAACAGTATGATCTATGACATCTCAACATCCTCTTCGTCGTCTTCCCACTCTGCTTCGTCCTCGCCATTCTCTTCGCCTTGCTCGGGAGTTGGTGTGATTCCGAGTTCGTCCAGCTTCGCGAGTAACTCTTGCACGTGTGCAAGCATTGGCTTATCTGCGTGTTGTTGGCCAATATGTAACTAAGTCCGGCATTAGTCGAGTTCGAGGGTAGTCTCATACTGCTTACCATCTTGCAAGTCTCGAGACAATCCCGTGCATCTCTGGCAAGTTCTTCCCACCCAAGCTCGCCATCATCGTCGACCTCCTCCTTCCCTTTACCCTTGTCCTCGTCATCACCGCCCAATTTCTCCCCTGCCTTGACTCGCTCCGCCATACCCCACAAACACCATCCTTCCAAATACCACGCCTCGACGTCTTGGTCATCCTCCGCCACAACTCCAGCGATAACCTCCAACGCAGTCCCATTCGCACCGAGCTCCATCATCAGTTTCGCCAATTGCAGTCGAGTTTCGCCCGCTGGTATTTTCGGGTCTCCGGGAGGCAGGTCTCGCCATGTTGACCAAGCTGCGGTCACGCTACGGTGGGCGTCTTCGGGTCGGGATTGGGAGAGTCGGATGGAGGCTTCGGATTGGAGGACTTCGGGGTTGGATGGGTCGATGGTGTGAGCGAGGGCGAGGAGGGTGTCGCATCGGGATTCGGCTTCGGGTTCCATGCTAAGAATCTGATTACCAAAGACGTTTTAAATATAGGGAGAGGATAACACACCATAAGTCTGACATCCAAATCTCAATCATAGCAACCAGCGCCTTGGCCGCAATCTTCTTCGACTCTTCCTCATCCTCTGTGCTGAGCGATCCAGACTTGATTCGCCCCGCAATGAGGTCCACAGCTGCTTGGTAATGCCCTAGCGCTTCCTGAGGGCTGTCGCTTAGCTGAGCTAGGTACAGATACGCAGAATGAGGCGGTGGATTCGGTGCGGTGGGAGACGGCGGAACAAGAGCAAGAAATGTCTGTCCTAGTGCGAATTAGCTTAGACGTCATGTTTAGTTGTCATCTAGAGTAAAACACTCACCTCCTTTGCAGCTTCTATTTCTCCCCTTTCTAAGTCTATAACTGCACCCATCTCTCGAGCTTCTACGTTCGTTGGTTCCCGTTCGAGGATTCGTTGTACGAAGCGATGAGCAAGGTCATAGTTGCATTGGATTAATAGTTCTTGGGCTTTTTCGAAAAGAGATTCGATGGCGGGTTCGGGTGCGGTTTTGGCGGGTGATGTTGGTAAGGACTTAGTGGGTTTAGTCTTTTTGGTCCGAGTGCGACCCATGGTGGGGAAGTGGAGGAGCAACTGCCAATTGCCAATGTAATTTTCGATGACTTGTCACGTGATCTTATTTAACTAAACTGAGTACAATCGAACCCCAGTGATACCCTCCTCAGACGGGAAAGCACTTATTCGCCCCTTGATCTAATTTCAAGCTTTGCAGCTCGTTTAGTCACACTCATATTCACCACAGCGTATGATACAGCAAATGCGTCGTTTCGAGCCAGAGGTTACCCCTTTTACAAGCTGGGAACAAGGTATATAAACATGGAGACAACAGACAGCTTGGCACTCTTCGTCGGCTTCTGAGCTGGGTAACTGGGGATTAAACAATAAAAACAGCTTGCCGGCTAGTACAGTTTGTAGACGAAAAACTGTTGCTTCATAGAAACACGAATTAATTAGAAAACAAAACGATCTCGTCCGCATCCCGAGAGTTCGACTGCACTGACTTGCGGGGCATCTTTATCTGGTGAAAGATCACGTTTTCAGTCAAATTCATGCTTCGAAGGTCATCTTATATTATCTTGAACTCGAATTACACGGCATGAGTGCGCATACAAGCTACGAAAAGCTGTAAGGAAAGTACTTTATGAGTTGAGGTGATGGCAAGTAGGTCGCATAGGCAAACGAAGTGATTGTTTCTAGTCTACCGAGAAGTCGAAAAGTACGAAATACTGGCCATCCTAAGATAAATTTGAACCCAATTATAAAGAGGGATATACAGTGAGAAATAGTTACGAACGACACCTGGCGACATCTTCATAAAACAAATGGGTTTCAGGTTTCAAATCCGACACCCAATTAGAAGGAGTCATGGCGAGCATATACCAAGTTCACGTGTCTCGCCTTGCTATGAGGTAGAGGCGAGCATACACCCTGGCTGACCATATATCCAGCCCGACAACTGACAATCTTGCATCGGCCCCGCTCGCACTTGACCTCGTCCACGTTTGGGATCGCGGAACAGTCTCGGCCCGCAAACACAGTTCCATCCTCCCCATCTAGGCCGACACATCCACCACACGAGTCGAGCGTGGTCAAGATATTGATACACTCGTTTCCCCCTCCTCCGCTCAGAACAGGGCACAACCGATGGCCGGGAATTAACGAACAGGTGTCGAGGATAAGCCGAAAGGCGCGTTTAGAGGGTTGAGGGCCGCAGGACGATGAACCTCGAGGGCTAGTTTGACCAGCTGGACAAGGCATACATTGATCTCCACTCGAGTAGGTGTTGGCGCCGCACGCGGTGCAGCTGTTTCCGGTAGAAGCTGGAACAGTGCCACCCGGGCAGATGGTACATGTGCTTGATCCGGCGTTGGATATGGTGCCAGCCGGACAATCGGAGCAAGTCTTTGCGCCGTTCGTGCTATATGAACCAGCGGCGCAGTTGATGCATGAGTTGCCAGATGGGTATTTACCGGCCGTGCAGGTGAGTGTGGTGCATTGTGACGCTCCCTGGAGATACAATGGTCAAATCAATCGTCAGATAATTGAGAATAATCAACGCACCGATGGGGAGGATGTACCAGCTGGGCATGCGACGCAGAGTCCTCCGGAGCTGGAGTAGGTATTCGCCGAGCACGAAAAGCAGGTCGTAGCATCGGCGTTACTGGACTGTCCAGCCGGACAAGTAGTACAAGGTTTGCTCAGGTCCTCGTTACTGTGCATAGGCGGTTTGGAGTAACCGGCGAGGCATGAGCAATAATATGAGCCCTGTATGATCCTATCAAATACAGTGTTCTACTTCTGTAAGGGGGTCATCACATACGCTGGCGGAATTGGAGCCGACGGGGCAGGGTAGACACCCTGAGCTCCCTCCGGAGCTGTAGGTACCGGCAGGACATGTTGTACATTTCCCGCTACTGTCACGCGCTTGGCCGTCACTGCACAGGAGACGAGAGGCAAGTTTTCCGTTGCGTTCACTGTTTGAGTTGGTGTGTGAGCCGTTTGTAGCGGAAAGTACACTTACGAAGGAAATGATGATATATAGGTTGCGGAAGCTAGGCCCACAAACGTCATAATGCTGAGGAGCTGCATGATGATTAAAAGTTCAATATCAAAAGAGGGACCGGGACGAAGATAAAAAAAAGATAAAAAAAAAAGACAGACGAGGCAGAAGTAGATAGAATCCTCATACTTATGGGTCCTATTTTTCTTGATTTGCTTGATGCAACAATTAAGTATTGAAAATCACCCCAGGTACGAGGGGTGGTGCGTCAGAAGCGAGGGCGTGTTTTTGTGTGGGTCAACAAGTTAGGCCGGAATTCTCGGGTTATGATATGGCCGGCCCTTGCTTTGTAAGACGCTAGTTATAGAGCAAAATCTGGGCATGATACATGGAATGCAAGAGAAGTCGATTGACTTCGTATAGATCAGTTTACAATCGGTTATTAATAAATGTCGCCATCAAAGTACTTGCGATGGGGATCCAAACGTTGTTGTACGGACCTTTCCCACGACTCTTAGATGATGGATATTGTAGCTTGGGGTCAAGACGTCTAATTTTATTGTTCTCGGCCAATTTCTTACCTCTTAGAATACTCTATGCAAGCTAACGCTCTAATTATACTTGTTCATTACGCATACAAGTAGGAAAAGCCCCAGGAACGCGCTCAAGGTAGTGAGCATGTCATAGGGGCGAACAAAAGGATTGTCTTCTAGTTCACTCGGAGGTCAAGAAAACGATAACATCAGGCCGTAACTACATATCATGTGGGTATGCGGCACGAAGGAAACATCATCCGGGGATAGAGTCTTCGTAAACTAGACAGGTTTATTCTAGGTGGCAATTGATGTAGAAAAAAAATTGTAGTTGAATAAAGGATTTGGTGTTATCCGCACCAATGAACGTTTAAACCGCTGTCATGGGGTTGCAATTAACGATACTGGCTCGGTTATGCCGTTCCCGAAATAAAGATCGCCACCTTGCGTGTTGTTTAGATTACTGGTTGAATCCGATGTGTTCACTCATAACTCATAAACGTGTTAGCTTCTCTGATTTGCGCATATATACTGTCGATAGGCGGTGTAAGAACACAGAAACATATGCAACTGTACATCACCAAATTTGTCGATTCCTTGGCTGCATCGGGCTGAGGTAAAGATCAAGCGATGGACAAGGCTAGCTGCGGGCGCTTAGCTCGGCGCATAAGCGCCGATCGGTCGGCGAGCAGCTCAGATACACCCTCAACCACCACGGCAACTGTTGAAGAGCCGGCCTGTGGTTTTCAGGATAGTCATTGAATACGTATCACTCAGAACATAACCATTATTCGGATGAAGAACACCCCTGGGCCGTCTGCTACCAGCTGCCTAACTTGTCGCCAAAGGTGAGTATCATGAAACACAAATATCTTAGACTCGGGACTGAACTGAGTAGACCGAAACTTGAACAGGAAGAAAAAGTGTGACAGAGTTCGCCCCGCTTGCACTCGATGTGTTGAAGGAGAATTCATATGTTTGGGCTATGGACCTGGAGATTCGCCTCGCACTGGTGATACAATTTCTACGGACTCTGGTGGAGATTCGTCACCTCTCAGAGAGAATTGGTTGGAACAACCTTGCGAGACGGGTAAGTAGTTTCAAAAGGCTTCTAGGGATGACATATGATGTCCGCGTTTTTCAAGCAGTTTTAATCTCTCCAGAAGTACTGGGACTTGAAACGGCCAACAACGTGAGCCATATCTTGGTCTTAGCGAGCGAATCAGAGAAACTCAAATACAGACAAGACTAATCCCACCTTTGGAACTCGAGACCTTCCGAGCACGGATGTTTTATTCTGGCCTGACGTTTCTCGAGATCAAGCCGGCATTGCGGATTCACAGACATCCGATGATTTGCCGATGTATCGTGCGCTCACGCCACTCGTTTATGGGAGAAGGTCAACGCCGGAACCTATGTCGGGGTATACGGGTGAGACCAACGCCGACGATGACACGAGCTCACGTCCGAATTTTGACGTGCAAGACCGAGTCATGCTGGCTCCACGAGCTCGAAGCGACTTTCCCGATTTGGGAATCAATATGGGTTATTCCCTTCCCCCTAAATTTGTCCCTAATCCCCAGGTGTCGGGTGTTATGGTGCAGTTCATTATATCTCAATGTGAGCCCCTGTGTTCTACATATCAAATCATTCAATACAATTATAGTTCTCAGACAACTTTGCGTTCTCACACCCAAGGAAGCTTCATATGGATCTTGTTCGAGGGCGCTTTCTCGCACAAATCATGTCGTCGAAGATTACCCGCTGGTCGAGGTATGCTGGCGCACAAGTTCTCTATGCTTTACGGCAACACGGAGAAAAAGCCGACGTTGCGCAGTTTACGCCGTTGATCGACCAACTAGGCCAGCTTTCTATTACCGCCAGTAACGATGTCAGTTTAGGCGATATGACTGAGCGCCTTTCCGCGGCTTTTGAGGTAAGACGTTCCCTCAGAGTAAGCCGCCAGTACTATAACTCATTGCTACCTCAGATTTCGTTCTTGAAACATATGACAGCCGGCGCTAAATCTGGCTATACTCTGATGCGGCAAATTGCTCCCCTCTTCATGCAGGTCGCATACGCCGATCCTACGCTATGGCCTCGTGACCCGACTTCGAATGGGATCTCACTCGCTCATGCACTCACGTCTCCTCAAACCGAACTCGTTCGCTTCGTTTTTGCCGACCTCTTCATGAGCCTCATCTACGGTACCCCTCCTCTGGTCGAATATGACACCTCCCATTCGATCTCACGAGTCGAGCACAATCATCTGGCAGATTGGGATATAGGCTGCTATATCGAAATCTTCTTTGTGATAATGAGGATCAACCAATGGAGAGCGGAAAATCCTGGTGGCTATGTGAGCGACGAAATGCTGTGGAAGGAGATTGAGAAAGATATACTGGCGTGGCGTCCGTGTGAGCTTGGCCCCGATTTGGAGTCTTCGAGAGTCATCGTAAGGTCCGCAATACAAGAAGGATGGCGACATGCGGCATTGATCTACTTATATATGGTAAGTGTGCGCTGATCTTCCTGTAGTAGCGCGCTGAAATCCATGGGTTTGCTTAGGCGATGTGTGGCGCAAACACCCATGATCTACGAGTTCAGGCTTCTGTCAAACAACTCAGCCGTTTGCACGATATTATTATATCACAACCCGCTGCTGGAATGCCCACCTTAGGCTCGCTTCTGCTTGTGAGTATCCTGTAGCCTCGTCGCTTGAAGCAAGATTGATGTCTTCAATAAATCAGGCTGCTGTATGCGCACGAAGCGAATCAGACCGCCGCAAGTTTCGCGCTGTAGTTTCGCAGTCGAATAATAGTACGTGGCTGGTGAAGTGTATGGGTTTTGCGGCCGTCCTCGATCATTTATGGAGTGGGGCCGCTGCGAATGGTGCGCCGGTTACTTGGGAGAACTACATTACTTCAAGGAAAGCCACAATTGATCTTGGCGTGTAGAAGGAAGTCGATGAATGCATTGGTATTTATGGTATAAATGAATTATAAGTTGAATTCATGATTGCTTTAGTGTTTTACCTTGTCCAACCAGACTCTGCCCCGCTGACCCGGTTGAACACTTGCGGTTATCCAATCTGAACGAGTTCATAGCTTGACTCAAATCAACTAATATTTATAAACGTGGTGGCAACAAGCCATACGACCCTGCCTCTTCGCCGGACCTCGATGTTGGCGTAGAGAAGGAGCAACCGGTGACAGCCATTGCCGGGGATCATCTCTATTGGCCAAATCCGGAAATTTGATTAGCCTTGTGGCTGAGCCACTCCGGATGACATAATCGTTGCCACTTGCGAACACGCCACTTTATACTCGACCACCACACCTGGAGCTATTGCATCGACTGGAAGGACAAGTGTTTATCTTACCTATGGGTGACTCTATACCGAATGCTCCTGGGCGTGAAGCAGGCGGTATCCCGGACTTTCGTCATGCGGCTGCATCCCTGGCTAAAGCTGCATTATCCTTATCTGAAGCGGCTCAAGCCATGTCTTCGGCTGCAGAGGCGCTCTCAATTGCGATACCCAGCGCTGAAGAGTCTCGTAAATACTCCTGCGTTTGCTCTAACCAATCTATCATTCACGGAGAGACAGCTGTACCTCAGCGAGAAACCACGGATCACGACTTGGGAGAGCAAATCGATCCCGAACGTCAGGCTTCAGACTGTGAGGGTTCAAATACAGAACATCATTTCAACGCGCAAGAACATAGCTTTCCCGATGATGATTACTATATATCTGGTAAAAATATTAATTACCTTCCCCTAAGGACGAAATTGCTAAATTGGGCTATTTCATTAGACCAGGACGAGGGCTATATACACGCGTTACTGAAGCAACAAAAAGGCGAAAATATCGACAGAATGGTTTATGATGTGACGGCTCCGGCTCCGACTTCAACAGACTACGCCAGCTACTCCGTTGATGCTCAATTGCCGGGTCAATCATCAGCACCCCCCTCAGTCGCCCCTGACTCTGCAACGGACCCCACGACCCAGCCTTCGTCATCATTCAATCGAAGGCATATTCTGGTTGAAAACGAAGCCGACATCTTTCTTACCATATCTGCGCTTTCTCAACGGTACAACAAGGTCTTCTGCTATATGCAGTATCCACTGCCTTCCTTGGGATTATATCAAAAGATTGTAAGCGTAGAGAAACCAAGATTGCCGTAATCTCATTCGTATGCTAGATAAAAGATATCACTAAATTGTTCGTATTCGTGATGGCCAACTGGTCATCTAATTCGCTTCCTCAAGTGTTCGACAAACAGCAGAGAGCCATAATGTTATTCCACGAAACGTTCAAGATTCCACCCCCACTATCCGAGGAGACCAACAACTTCTGTATCGTCCATGTCGGATGGCCGCGTAACGCAGAACGATGTCAGTCCGTATTAACTGCGATTGATTAAAAATTGCTTGACCAAAAAACAGACCTGTCACAGACGGCATGTCGGGAGGCTGCGCAATCCGTGCTAATTGCCTGTTCTGATGAGCAGAGCATTTACCCGTCATGTTCCAAGGTTTTGTCATCTACTATCCCTTGGCCCGATCAAGGCTACAAATCACTTCAAACAGGTGCTGAAACTTTACGCCCACGGCTGGACGTTTCTCTAGGCAGTGTATTGCCGGAGGTGAAGGAAAAAGCTTACACGGTGAGCGATTTTTACTATAGCATGTCGATTTCTATAATCTCAGACGACTATTGCCATAGGACTGGATTGGGGCGTATGGCCAGGGAGGGCAACGTCAGGTAGCATCATGGACGCCCTCGACGCTCGTGAAGCGAGCAAATATCTACGCGCTTGAGACACTACAGTATGGAACTCAGCATCCCGGACCAGCCACCGACCATGTACTTCAACAGTCGTTGCCACCGGTTTCAGTTCAATTCATCAAACAGAACAGATTGGAACCCGCAGCCCATGAAGGACTGTTACGAATTATTCCAGGCAGCCCGGGCCTTGATTCAATACTCGGGTTTCCAAGCGGCAGAGCCACAGATAATCGACGGACTACCACTCCGCCCAGTAACAAACAAGAGCCAAAAGTGTCGTCATCCGCTACGAGCCAGTCATTACAACCTCACTTACAAAGATATCTTTTCCACGAAGATGAATGTGATATTGTGCCCCTATTGTGTTGTCTTGCGAAAAAGACGGGGCAGAAGAACACGATATGTTTCGTCAAGGTAATATTCGCATGGAAGGCTCTAGCGTCGTTAGTAAGTAGATTCATCATATCAGGGCCCCAGGATAGCTCTGAAGTATGGTTATAGATATCGGAGGTGGTCTCTAAGCCTGTGTTTGTAATATCGACTCCCAAGCTATCTCCAGAGATTATTTCTAAGATAGATCAGGCTTCCGAATCGCCAACGGGATGCTTAGTATTTTGCAATATTTTGGAACCTCTAACCGAACAGCTCCGAAATAAAGCATTCAGCAAATCGATACATATCGGCTGGGTTGATCGCAGCAGTCAATGTGAGTTCGCGCTCGCTCCGCTTGGCGGGTTTGGTATATGGTTCTTTGCTCATTTCTATCAAAACCAACCAGATCAAGACCAGACGCGAATGTCAGGTCTTTCTAGTAGCTTTGTCATACTGTCTAAATCCGACCCCCCAGCTGCCCCGCAAGAGATTGAAACCGAAGGCCTATGGCAGCGCACTCCAGCCCCAGAGGACGAATTGATTGCTTGCTACGAGAAATGGAAGGAGCAGCTCGCATTAACTCCCAGGAAACCACTCAGGCAATGCTACATGGTAAATCATGTTTCTTGAACGAATCTGTCGGTGACTCTGATTAATGCTCGATATTTTGTGGATTTGGTTCCTAGGAGTGGATTCTATTTCATCACAGTGGCTTGCACAAAGTTGTGGATTGGTCTGCAGTTCAGCTTGTTACGCACGCAAATGAATTTGCAAGAAACGTCTTACTTCACGGCGAAAACCAGCCGGCATCGCCTATGCTGGTCGGAGGGACTTTGTCTGTCACACCGGGGTTTGTGAGGCAATGGGGTCTCCAAGCAGCAGTGGATGCAAAAGTCCTACGAGTCGAATAGAAGCTTTTATTTTCTCCGTAACGATGGACGTTCGAACTGTTGTAGGCTCCAGAGTCAAGATAACGGTTAGGTTGTACCATTCACGAAGCAGATAAGGCCGTTTACTCGAAGTAGGATGGTCGAATCTGATACACAAGTCTACCCGTGTAAAGTTGTTTACTTTCGGCTATAAATATTTTGAGAATATTATTTTGACTGGATCTGTTAAGCTATAAACTATGGTTACATTATCCAAAAAAAATGTACCCGTACGAGAAGCTACTTGACGACATGGGTTTCCTGAAACGCTTTCACTCGCCTCCCGACCGAAGTATCACGCATACATTGCTTTATCTCCCTATACTAGCACGTTGCTACATAACCCTTGTCATATGCATTGTATTAGAATCATCGTTCACTCACTTACAGGAGCTTACGATACTAAGTCAGCGGTCGTGATCAACTAACCACGAAAGTTCACTCGCAGGCGTCCGGGGTTCGATCATCGACGACGACGAAAAATGGATGACAGCGCCAAGAGCCGAATCTTTCTTCGAAGTAGTCGGTTAGTGAAAGTTTGCTAGGATGGAACACACAGTGTCTAGTGCACTTGGGCGACACTCCAGCGTACCGTCACACCACGTCACCGCGGAGTTGCTTATCACCGTTTACATCCGGTTAGCTTGACCCTGGAGATTTCACACGATATCCAGCTAGTATGCACAGCCACATCAGTGATTGAACGTCATTTCTGGCGCTCTTAACCGGACCACCATCGAAATTGTATTATTAGAATCTCGGCGCATTTGTGCATTAAAATCTCGCTGAACTATCAAAATGTCTCGTAGCTTTACTTTAAGTGGCACTGGTCTCGGGCCAGCAGCATAATCCCTATCTTTATTGTCGTTCTTCTGGGGATTGCATGTTTGCCCAAGGGGTAGGAGATAACTATATCAAACAATAAGTTAACTACTTTATCTAGCTTAAAACCCACCGATCCCGTAGCTGCATCGGGCTGTGGTCAAGATCGAGCGATGGGAAGGCTGGTTCCGGACTCAGCTCGGAACATAAGCGCCGATCTGTTGGCCCAGCGTCATGACCACGGCAGGTCACACGTACCCTCGACCACCACAGCGGCTCAAGATTTAACTTCCTGGATATTTGCAAAAGAGGTATTGCTGAAAATACAAGCATAATTTTGGATGAAGAACAATCCTGGACCGACTCCCACCAGCTGCCTGACTTGTCGTCAGAGGTGAGTACTGTCAGATATAAATGCCTTAGACGAAGGACTGAACTAAGTAGGCCGAAAATTGAATAGGAAGAAAAAGTGCGACAGGGTTCGTCCTTACTGCACTCGATGTAGCGAAGGGGGATTCAAATGTTTGGGCTATGAACGCGGAGATTCACCTCGCGCTCGTGGCATTTTTACGTATCCTTCTAATGTTTCATCACCTCACTTGGAAGACTGGGCATCACAACCTTGCGAGACGGGCAAGTAGTCTCAAATGTTTAAGGATGATTCATGACGTCAGTGATTGCCGATAGTTTTGATCTCTCCACAAGTACTCGTGGATGAAGCAGCCAAAAAAGTGAGTCACACTTTCGTACCAGTGAACCAATTAAAACAGACTCATTTTTGAACTAGGTCAATCCTATTCTTGGAGCTCGAGAACTTCCGAGTACAGACGCCTCGTCCTCGTCTGCGGTTCCTCAATATCCAGCTGGCACTTCGGCCTCGCTAACTTCTGATGATTTATCGATGTATCGCGCGCTCACACCTTACACGTATGGAGGGAGATCAACGCCGGAATCTATGTCAGGATACACAAGCGAGGCCAACACTGACGAAGACATGGACTCATACCCGATTTTTGCCGCGCAAGACCGAGCTGTGTTAGCCCAACGAACTCGAAGCAACATCGTTGCCGACTTAGAGACTCATATGGGCTATTCTCTTCCCCCTAAGTTTGTCCCTGACCCTCAGATATCGGGTGCTATGGTGCAATTTATCATATCTCAATGTGAGTTGCTATCTTAGATACGTTCAACTATGTAAGCTCACCATCATTCTCAGACGAACTTGCGTTTTCACACCCAAGTAAGCTTCATATAGACCTTGTTCGAGGGCGCTTTCTCGAGCAAATTATGTCGTCAAAGATAACTCGCTGGTCGAGGTATGCCGGTGCACAGGTGCTTTGTGCTCTACGACAGGGCGGAAAAAACGCTGAGATTGGACAATTTGCGCCGTTAATCGACCAACTGGGTCAACTCTCCATCAACTCTAGAAACGACGTCAGCTTAGCTGATATGACCGAGCGCCTGTCCGCAGCTTTTGAGGTACGTTCTTGCAGGCTAAATTGCTGGTACTATGGGCTAACTGTCACCTGTCTCAGCTTTCGTTCTTGAAACAGATGACAACGGGAGCTAAATCTGGCTATACCCTCTTGCGGCAAACTGCTCCCCTCTTCATGCAGATTGCATATGCTGACCCTACGCTGTGGCCTCGTGACCCATCTTCAAGCGGGATCTCACTAGCTCATGCACTCACGTCTCCTCAACACGAACTTGTCCGCTTTATTTTTGCCGACCTCTTCATGAGTCTCAGCTATGGTACTCCCCTTCTAGTTGAATACGATACTTCCTATCCGATCTCGAAACTCGACCACAACCATATGGTAGAATGGGATATAGGCTGCTATATCGAAATCTTTTTTTCGATTATGAAGGTTAACCAATGGAGAACGTGGCATCCTGTTGGGCGTATGAACGAGGTAACGCTTTGGAAGGAGATCGAGAAGGATATACTGGCGTGGCGCCCGTGCGAGTCTGGGCCCGATTCGGAATCTTCGAGAGTTATCATGAGGATGGCGATACAAGAGGGGTGGAAGCACGCGGCACTGATCTACCTATATATGGTAAGTGCGACTGGATCTTTCTCTAGTAACGTGTTGAAATCCAGAGATTTACGCAGGGGATGTGCGGCGTAACTAGTCATGACCCGCGGGTTCGGGCTTCCGTCAAACAAATCAGCCGTTTACATGATATTATCGTATCGCAACCCGCTGCCGGAATGCCCACCTTGGGACCGCTTCTGCTTGTGAGTCTCCTATGGTCCCATCCCTAGAAGCGAGATTGATATCGCGGCTGGTTAGGCCGCTATATGCACACAAAATGAATCGGACCGCAGCAAGTTTCGCGCTGTGGTTTCGCAGTCGCAGAATAGCACATGGCTATTGAAGAGTATGGGTTTTGCGGCCGTGCTGGATCATTTGTGGAATGGGGCCGCTGCGAATGGTGCGCCGGTTACCTGGGAGAACTACATAACTTCAAGGAAGGCTACGCTCGATATTGGCGTGTAGATAGCGGTCGGTTAGTGTATTGGTATCTATTGTGTATCATACAGCTCTCAACGATCGTATATTAACAAAGCGAACATTCAAGTGTAACTTTCACCATATGCGGGGGCTCAGGCACCGGAATCAACAATAATCTTGATCGATTCCTAGTTATAACCAGCCATAATGACTTCTACCAAAAGTAAGTAATGGGGTCGGATGTGGTGCAACTCCTCAGCAGATAACCCTGCTGCGTTTAAATGCTTGCAACCATTTCTGGTTGTCCTTACTACATGATTTGGCTCATCTATACCTCATTTCAATTCAGACTACACATGGAAAACACCTGTCAAGGTGGTGACTCCCGATCCGCCCAGCTGAAAATCCAAATCTCGCCAGTCGTATTCCTATTCTTGGACAGTACAATCTAGAGGTAAAACTGTCAATTGAGTTGGAGCAGGAAGGCAAAGAAGCGAAATACCTTGCTTTCGTTCCCAACATCATCGGGTATCTGCCAATACAACTCCTGGCCGGGAGGATGGACTCTATGTGAGTGTGAAGGCCGTCAGTTAAAAATGACAATCATAGTCGAGCAGTTAGTACTTGTATTGGCCGGGCCCAACATTTACAATTGTCCATTCAAATGCTCCAGGGCGAGACTTTAGTGTGTCGTCCGTCTAGGTGAGACATTGATAGTCAGCGGAGATATGCAACCTTATTGGGCTCGGCTGTTACCGTAATATCGTCCGAGGGCCCAAAAAAGTTATCATGACCTTTCGAGTACTGGATGGTGTAGTTGTTTTCAAAAACGTGTTCGATGTAAATAGCTTGCTAGATAAGTATGTCAACAACCCCACGTTAGTATAAATGTTGATGAGCATACACCGCCAGTCTCATTGACACAAGGATCTTGTGAGGCATGTTGAACTATGCAAAAATTGCCATGGTCGGCTTTTAGGGGAGAGAGAATCCGGTAAGTGCCGCTATCAAGCGACATGTTTTCCTGTGTAAATGTTTCAATACTTCGGTCGGAATGATTCTAGAAAGCGGAAAGGCAAAGTGGTAAACGAGCTACGCATTCACGCTTTATATGCTAGCATGCAGGCGATTTTACGGGTAGTTCAAGCGACGTCAGCCTTCCGGATCTCGACTCATCAGCATGTCGCGGATTCGTCAGCAATCGAAGGCAGTAGAAACCATTATACATAGCGTGCCTTTCTTTTCTTATCACAATTCCCTTGCTTTATGCCTCATAAATGTTCAGCTTTCGTCGTGTTACAACAGAACTTCAGTGGGTGTAATTTGCATTAATGCAATAACACGAAAGGTTGCTTTGGACGCATATAATGCACGCTTTTAACGCCTTGACATTGAAATGAGTTGAGCTGAGCTTCCAATGACCTCATCTGACGCAATTGCATTGATGAGGCACGATTTCGACTGGAGCATCGATATACAGTATTTCGAAGCGCACTACAAGTAGGATTCTACCACCAGCACCCATACGCATATCACATCATACCGCATGCCTTGCACCACGTATCCTATTTTCGAAATTTCGACGCGTTGTCTCCAAGCCTGAAATAATACGATAGTAATGCCGGAAGCCACATACCTTACACTTAGTTTAAGCTTAGGATGTGGGCTCCTCTGAAATCAAGCAGCGATTGAATTTGCTTAGTTAGACTTGAATGTAAAATATCGGACTCCAAGGTTCAATGCAAAGACAATAGCGCAACTAGGAAGTCGAAGCAACAGTTTGGTTCTGAATCTTTACGATAATGCGCCCTAGAACCACCCCCCATCATTTGTCCCGGGGAAAGCCTTGAACGAGGTTTTGTTATAGCCGGCCGGCCCGGGACACCCCATGCTCGAAAGCACAGGTCCATACTTCTCGGCAACCAAGGTTTCAGCGTAGGTAACATTGGAAAACAAAGTTTCCAGTACGTCCGGGAGGCCTACTTGCAGGGCATAAGTCCTAAGAGCCTTGCGGTCATTACAAATAAGGTGACTGAGAGAAGTAAAGCTACCCGAAACAGCCAAGATTATTGCCTTGGAGCAGAGTTTCGTACTTGTAAAGGCCTCCCGTCAGGTCGGAAATATTTACCATAGTAAAAGTGTTGACTTTTCCTACCTGCGTGAGCGGTGTGTAAGTAGAATCACTGGCACGCCAATGACCTTATACTCACATTCCCGCCAACGGAAATGGCATTTGGGGCTACCGCCAACATCTGAGCGATATCTGAACCGAGGTTCGTTGACTCATAGTCCTTGTCAGCTGGTCGCCTGTACCAGTTGTTCGGGATTCGCTATCGTGGAGTATTACATATATGTCACAGTCTTATAGGTGTAATGAAAACACACCTCGTGGCCAAGCAGATAAGTTAAGTTCTTGCTGGTACCTTGTACTCCGAAGAAGCTCTTCAGGACGACTCGCGAAAGTATGCCGTTCGGAAATTGATCGGAATGGTTGGACATTAGTGCTGGAATGAACGCATGAGCACCATTGGACAGAATAGTGCCGGTGAGCTACAAGGTATCAAAACTGAGTTGCTGTAGGACTTGAATTCGTATTTCACGTACCGGTCCATGATAAAAACTATGGCAAATAGATTCACCGATATTAGAACTAATCACTATGTTAGAAACGGCGTAGTTGCACATACTGAGGATTACTACGTTTGAGGTCAGCACCGGAATATTTTGAGGTTTGGAAAACTTACTTTTTGATTGAGAAATCTAATGTTTGCTTTCGGTGCTGAATTAGCACGCTCAGGTTGTAATTGGAAGGCCCTTTCTCTAACCAAAGCAAGTTCAGTGGCAATCTATCATATTTCGTACCGGTTATTACCAGGTTGCAATGCATATAACGACTTGAAGTTTCTCAAATCTAGACTCGAAGCATCACCGTTGTACAGATAGTAGTCGCCCCTTCCAGGCGATGCGTCTGTCTCGTACTTGTTGTGAGAACCACTGAGACCTTGAGGTAGAGAAATCAATGGGGGCACGATATCACCGCCGGGGGATCCACCTAAACTCCTGCTCAGTTTATGTCGTTTGAGAAAAGTTTAGGATTGTGGAAATTCGAAAAACGTGATGTATACCACAACGAGCACTTCACTTATGAATACGTATGCTCATACTATGGTCACGATATCGCCACACTGTAATGATGCCTTGGTTATAATGTGATCATCGTATGAGAATACGCAATCACGACCGAGACTATCCAGTAGCATACGATGCTATCTAGAATTCCTGACACAGTACTCACCAATGGAGAACTGATCGGTTTCAGGATTGCCGGTGAGAACCACTGGAAAGAGGCGATTATAAATGCTACTAGGCTGGCAGACGTATGATGATATCCGATGATCACGTACCTCCTAATGTAGCAAGTGTAGTAGCGATATCTACCCCCATTCCGAAGACAGAATTACAGGCTTGAATGGCTTGATTGAACGTAACCTATTGGAGGGTTACAGCTGGTGTTATGATAATGCGAAGGCTAAGGGACGCTTACCAGGCCGCTGCGAGGTAAGTATCCATGATTTGCTAGTGCCTAAAGCCTCGTATTAGCATCCGAACACCTGAAGATAAAAAAAAAAACGATCACGTTGAGGCCAGGGCATGGTCCCTACGCATAGCCTATGTCAATAACGATCAAAACGAAATGATTCACGGCATACACGTAGGTCGCCAGGATTAGGTGGCTGGAAAGCATGAGTGCCGCTCACGTCGATCTTCTGCTTGACTGGATCAAATGCGCTAGCGGTAGGGCCCTGAGACTGCCGTCGGACCTTGGCGAAGGGGCACTCCCCAAGAGCGTCATCCTTACTGAGATTGGGAGTAGCTAAACATGAGCCAAGAGCTGCTCCAAGCATAAGAAGAGTAGAGGAACGCATGGTTAAAATCAAACAGATGTGTAGCGAGTTGAGAGTAATACCTTCGAATCTTATAGGAAATCCATCCCAAGGGATTTTTCCACCTAGAGGTGAGTCGTGGGAGCAGCTTCGTTCGCATCGTCCGCTGCGTACTGGACCGCAGTCTCAATTGCGCGTGGAAACCGACCTGCTCCCTTTCGAACGAGGCGCATCTCTCGGCCTCGGCAGCTCGGGCACGACAGTCGCCGAGTTTAAATCCAGGCGTTGGAATGACAGTTGAGCCACTTCTTCGATCAGTCAGGACCAAGCCTAACTCAAGCATACACACAGTTGTATTTGAGTAAATCGCACGCTCGTATTCCCGTACTAGTAAATATAATAAGATTACTCGCTAACGCCTATGCTCCACCTATCGTTTGCAATCTTCCCAAGAGTCTTCGTTCAGCGCGTGAATGCTCTGATATTGGATCAACGAGTCACGGTTGCAGTAGGAAAGCCTTGCAAGATGATCGTTGATTAGGGCCATGAGTTTCAGATACCTGTAAAATTCAGGTATATATTGGCAGGCCCCCTGTGCAGTGATCTGAATATTTGGCCAGAGGGTGAAAAGGTAGCTACGACACATATGGTCAACCACAAAACATGTCTCTACGACCGCAGTTTAGCTCACCTTGAGAGCGCCTTTGCGTTGGAGTACTCCATCGAGAAAATATCCAATCTGGTCTCCTCTTCCCTACTCCCGATGAAGTTGGCCTCCAGTGTATGCAGTGGTATGTTCCTATGTCGAGGGACATCGCTCAGATCCACCTCGAAATCGGGAGATATTGTCTTGAGCTTGAATTTTATACGCAGCACTTCGAGGAGAGGCAGTTCGGAGCGGAAGACTTGTAGTTCGTTCAACTTAATCAGGTGATTAGGCAAACCAAGCTCTTTTATTCCAGGAAATGTTGTTGCGATATACCGAGGTATGTCTTCGGGCCGTTTGAATGATATACCGCCCAGATGTAAGCTATGAAGAGGCAAACTTCCAAGTTGATCCAGGTCTGAGGTTGACATCACGTAGGAATAATCGTCAGGGTTTTCAACGTGAAGCCAGAGGTTCTGGGTATGGGGGCTACGTGTGCCAAGGATGCTAAACGCAAGGATTATCTCATCGACCGGGTCGCTTTCAAAGTCGCTGCAGCTCTCGGCCACGTCGAGCTTGATGGAAGTAAGCTTGCTGACAATTGCAGGGTTATCCCAGACGTCCTCGAGAGTCGTCCAGTCAGGTACTTGATGTAACCCTAAATGAGTTAGAACTGGGAAAGCCGTGTCAGAGAAGCTAGGGAGTTCAAGTAACTCGCCGTCGAACAAAATTTCGAAAGACTCGAGGCATGGCCAGGTGCTAACAAGCCCGAAGGAGGAAACGTCCAGGATATTAACAGAACTCGTGAAGCGAACCAGAGGTTGGAAGGGCGTGATAAAATAACCCAGATAGTGACCGAGTTTCTCTTCGAGACTTTGGTCTATTATTTGAGTAAGCGTACGAAGTAGACTCGTCTCGGATCGATATGACTGCGGATAGTTAACATCTTGAGGAGTGAAGCCAAGAGTTTTGAGCTGAGGACATCGAGCCGATACCAGGCTGAGAAGAATTGCAGATTCCGCCATGGAGATATTTGAGTGGTACAAAGAGTCGGTGAGAGAAAATTCTAATCCAAGCAAAGAGCTGGACAGAAATGGAATGACAGAGATTGGGTTTGCGCGAGAATATAACTGAACCGTCAACGATATGAACGTAATGTTTGGAAGAATCGCACGGCTCTGTGAATAAATATACAGTAAGGCGAGGGCTCCATCGTACTCGGGGGCGGATCCATGTTTGCAGACCTCCAGGTGCTTGATCCATGGCGAGTAAACGTCAAATCGAACTAGATCTTTATCGTCTAGGGGTCTTTGGGAGGCGACAAACTGTTCTATCTCGGATGTCGTGTAGAGAGTATGGTTTTTCCCGCTCATAAGATCTAGATATGGGGAGAGAGCGAACAGCCGAGCTAGACCTTCGACTCGTTCCCAGAGCGAAGGCATGAGCATATAAAATAGCTGATTATTACACCCAGCGAGGCGAGCTCTATCATTTGTATCCATGTAGTCGAGAATGATTCCGGTAGGCTCTTGGAGTCCAAAGATATTGTAGGGGGACATGGTGGAGGGCTGGAAAACACTGGGACGTGACAGCGGTCACGCTAGGCCACAGTTTGATGTGATGTTGATTGGTAACGTTACAACTGTTTAGTGCCACCATGGTTGCTTATCAACGGACCTGACCTCGCTTATCACTCGTCTATCTCAGCTCGAACTTAACGCACTAGCTTCTAACTAAAACATACCATGCTCATATATTATTCCTTTATCTCCCACCTACTGGACGACGCGACGACGACTTTAGCCCTGCATCAAGTTTGCTAATACCAGGGAGATGCCGCATCCCTCGCGGAGCAGCCCAGGCAGTGTAATCATTGAAGATGATCTCAATGGCGAGCTGAATGGACTTTAGTAAACTGACTAGTGAATGAGCCGGTACGGTGGTTGGCTCTGAACGGGCGAGGTTTATCGCGGCCCATCCACAGTGCGCTTTCTTCCACCACATACAAATTTACTCCCATCGACTCAAATTCACCTTACCAAACAAAACTTGCCCAACCCGACCAACGAGCCTTAGAAATCCGTAATTCGACGCCTCCCAACGACAATCTAGACGCCCTCTCTCCATTTCTCATCGTTTTGTTTCTGGTCATCCAAGGGTCAACAGACTTTGCGCCTTTTTTGAAGGATTATGGGCGCCCTCACTCCTCATTCGGATCAAACGCTCGGACTGTTAGGTGGAGCAACACGGCGCAAGCTCAACTCTGGCTTTATGGTAAACGTCTGGGATAATGCAGCAGGCAAAGCTACCCCATCCAAAGCAGGCTTCTCCCATCAGAAAGATCACCTGAACGATCCACATTGGGGCTTTTCTTTGCCGGACTACGCTGACGCGACTTGAGAATTTCAAACCGGATTCTTCGATCCACCTGCAGACCGCAACTTCCAGTTGTCTCGTACGACTCGATACATTCGATAACATGGGCGAGCGAAGTACGAGGAAGCTTCAAAACGAACAGCGCCGCTACCCGAGAGCTCGGTCCTGTCTGATCACAAGTGTGTGTTCTTGAAGCACACCAGAAGATTTCTGAATACCGGTGTTTAGGTTGGACCAGGATTAAGGCTAGCGGGAAGTAGTAGGGGACGGCTGTATTGATTATTTGGTTGGATAATTCTTGGGTCTTGATCTGTCGAATGCGTGAGAGCCAGGGATTGGAGGATACTCGAGGAGCCGGGTGGAAATGATCGTACGTGCATACAGTATGATCTTGCCTCTCGAAGTCTCCGCCGGGCGAACGGTCATAGCTTTCCCACCAACTCTTGGGCTTATCGACCCGTTATGTATCTCGTTTCACCCGCGTCGCTACAACCGGATTCACTATCACTGTGTGACGAATACACCCCAAAAGTTGGTAAAGCCCCCAAAGACTGTTTATCTGCCCTAGTTCATACTAAAAACGGTCGTTTAGTCATACCAAAATATGGAGCATCATGTCAAGACCCTAAATTTTGCTCCATCAGTTTTGGTATGACATCATTGCATTCTTGGCTCCACCGGGCACTTTATCGAATTTAGGACAGGATTCAACTAACTAAATGGTGGAGAAGACCCTGAAAACGGTCGTTTTCGGCTTCGCATTAATTAATCCTTTATATACTAATAGCGCCCCAACTTTTGGAGCGTTGCCGTGGAACAGTGTATCATTATAACTTTGGATTCACCTTCACGAAAGGAGCATGTTCATGAGCATCAACGGTCGATCCGCTATGAATGAGACTTGTACCGACGCCGCCCATTCCCCCCACCATCATTATTCAATCCGCAATTAGCACTTTTACGACGAGGTACTTGTTTGCGTTATTTAGCGATTGACTAATCTTTTAATATGCTTCTGTGTTAAAGATGACTTGATTGCCGTTTTGGATAAATTTGATGCAAAATAACAAGTTTTGCGATCTTCTGTCGTATTACAAGTGCTTGTGCGTTGTCAGTAACAGTAGTATAATGTCACTTCAAAATATTGGTGTCGAGGTGCACACGCGTTTTGAGTTCGCCGTCCTTGCAGGTGAGCATATATGCGCCAGAATCGATATACGAGCTGCTATTATTATTGAACTGGCATATTGGTTACAATATATTTCTTGTCTCAATTGGCATCGCATCGTGTAATCTTCTCGTAAATGTACCCGTTAACACATATCCTCCCGCCATAGTTTGCACTTTGCCCAAGAGTCCTCGTTCAACACGCGAATACTCTGATACTGGATTGACGGTTCACGGTTGCAGTAGGACAACCTCGCGAGGTAGTCATTGATCAGCGCCATAGCCTTCAGATGCCTGTAAAATTCAGGGATATATTGACAGACTCCCTGTGCAGTGATTTGAATGTTCGGCCAGAGGGCGAAGAGATAACTACAAAATATAGGGTCAACCAAAAACACATATCTCTACAATCGTACTTTAGCTCACTTCGAGAACGCCTTTGCGTTGGACCACTCGATTGATAGAATATCCGATCTTAACTCTTCTTCGGTGTCCCCGATGAAGTTAGCCTCAAGTGTGTGCAATGGTATGTTTCTGTGTCGAGGAACATCGTTCAGGTCTACCTCAAAATCAGGAGAGATTGTCTCGAGCTCAATTTCTATACGCAGCACTTCAAGGAGAGGTAGTTGAGAACGGAAAGCTTGTAGCCCGTTCAACGGAATTTGGTGATTAGGCAAACCAAGCTCCTTAATTTCGGCAAATGTTGTTGCAATATACTGAGGCACATCTTCAGGATTTTCGAACCCTATGCCGCCCAGGTGCAAGCTACAAAGGGGCAAGCCTCCAAGTTTGTCTAGGTCTGATATTGAGATGTCGTAAGCAGGGTAGTTACCATCAGGGTTTTCAACGTGAAACCAGAGATTCTGGATGTGGGGGCTGCGCGTGGCAATAAAGCTAAACGCAAAAATCGGATCATCAACCGTGTCGTCCTCAAAGTTAACACAACTCTCGGCCATGTTTAGTTTGACGGAAGTAAGGTTGCCGACAAGCGCAGAACAATCCCAGATTTCCTCGAGCATTGCCAAGTCAGGTACTTGATGTAATCCTAGATGAGTTAGAGCTGGGAACGCTGTTTCGGGGAAGCTGGGAAGCTCAAGCGAGTTACCGTCCTGCTCGAACAGCACCTCGAAAGACTCAAGGCATGGCCAGGTGCTGATAAGCTCGAAGCAGGAAACGTCCAGACTATCAACGGAACTCGTAAAGCGAACGAGTGGTTGCGTGGTTGTGACAAAATGCCCCAGGTGGTAATTGAGTTTATCTTGAAGGCTCTGGTCAATGATTTGGGTAAGGGTACAAAGTAGACTAGTTCTGGATTGATAGGGTGGCGAAGAGCTGATGTCTCGAGGAGGAAAGCCGAGAGTTTTTAGCCGAGGACATTTTCTCGATATTAGGCCGAGGAAAATGTTAGATTCCGTTATAGGAACACTCGAGCGATACAAAGTGTCGGTGATGGTATATTCTAATCCAAGCAAAGAGCTGGACAGAAACGGAATCACCCAGATTGGGTTTGCACGAGAGTATAACTGGACAGTCAACGATATGAACGTCACATTAGGGAGAATCGTACGCCTCTGTGAGCAGATATACAATAAGGCGAGGGCTCCATCGTACTCGGGGGCTAATCCATGTTTGCAGACTTCCAGATGCTTGATCCATGGCGAGTAAACGTCAAATCGCACGAGATCCTCATCGTCTAGAGGTTTTTGGGAGGTGACGAATTGTTTTATCTCAGACGTTGTATATGAGAGACGGTGGGATTCCTTGCTTGTGCGATCCAGGTATGGTGAGAGAGCAAACAACCGAGCTAGACCTTCGACGCGCTCCCAGAGTGAAGGCATGAGCATATGGAACAGCCGGCGACTAGACCGACCAAGACGAGCTCTATCACTAGTATCCATGTACTTACAGATGGCTCCGGTAAGTTCTGGAAGCCCAAAGAGACTATAGGAGGCTGGTGGCGACATGGTGGTAGAGGATCGGGAAACAGAAAGACGTGACGTCAGTCACGCTTGCACCGATGCAGCCACATGGCATAGTATGATGTAATTTTAAGGTGGCTCGTAACATTCACGTGACCATTATCCCAACACGCCGTTCTTTTCCGTTCGGACTCTTCAAAGTCCTCGACCATTTTTCGCCGTTGGTACACCCTTCAAATTATTTAGGCGAAGCATAGAGTGTGTCTGATACCCCCTCACCGCCATCGGCTCTAATTTATTGGTTCTCATCTTTCTCCTTCCTACATTCTGGATTTCGAACATCTCGCGATGGCCCCTCGCCAGTCAACACCCGCATTTCCTTCATTACTAGCCAAGCGCCTTCTCTCTCATTTAGTGACTCAAGACCGAGCTCAACGCATGACCGGACTGTGCGATGTACCAAGCTTGGTCGTGGTTACCGGCGTTAATAACTGTTACCCTAACGATAATGGCGATAATAGTAGTTTAGTCCCTACGACACGAGTGAACATAATATACCTCTGAAAAAGTCTGCGCGTACCAACTGACGAGTGTTGATGTTTGTTGGGTGCGACATCACGGCGCATATATTGTCCTTTTCCCGCTTTCTGTCTTGATAAGGTGTAGGGGCTGACCCAATGACGGATCAAGTATGAACAAGCTGAGGAGAATGCTGAGGTCTATCATTAACATCTCATTGATGATTACAATGCAATGATAATTTCCTGAACTGGGTGCTATGACGAATCGTTGGGACAAGGGATTCATGGGGCATATGCTGTGCTATGGTTTTTTCATAACACTGTTTTTTATTTGCGATGAGCATTCATTAGTGTATCTCTCTTATATGTTAAGGATAATGATTCACGTATCTCATGATACATATTCATTTGCGAGAACAAAGAGCGGGAGGTAGGAGGTGGCGGCTCATTAGGTTGTTGTTTATTGTGAGATGTTGTGCAGTTGATGCCATGTTGCTACTCGGCCGGCGCCCATACAAACAAGGTTTGATTATCGCGGCCAATCGTCTTCTGTTTTCTCTGTCTCTTTGTCCTGTGGTTTATCACATGCCAGGAGTATTACTCCGAGCATCTTCTATCTTTTGTCTCTACCGTATATAAGCCACGCCAAACGTGACCGAGTAAATCATCAGGTTATATTCATTACTTATCTAGCTCCTCTCTCTCGATCAACCACTTCGAGTAACTACGTCAAGTCGTGTATATCTACATAACCTATTGATTCGCTTCAACATATTCACCAACAATACCCATGAGTCTTCGCAAGACTCGGTTGTCTAGCAAACAAAAGAAGGAGCGTGACGAGTTTATCGGAAGCTCGCTTACTCCCTCTCGCCTCGTCTCCGAGCGCATCCTCGCCTGGTCTGAGTCCAAAGACCGTGGTCGCCCGTCCGTCATGAGGTTTCATGCTGAGTGGCAGCATTCGGACTGCCCCGTCATGGGCGGGTACAACGATCAACACCAGTCGAGCACCAAGTTTCGATCGATCGAGCATCGCCGGCATCTTGATGCGCCATTCTACCACGAGTTTCTACTGTTCAAGCTGACCGATGGCGCCGTTTGCCGGGTCGAGCGTTCGGGCGAAGGTTCTCACACTGACGCGATTCGGTCCATTGGATGTATCGCCAACGATATCATCCAGTGGTTCTCTAAGGTGGACTACGACGCTTTCTCTGCCAATCTGGCGCCTTCTGAACGGATCGCCGAGGTTGATCTAGGTCAAGAGTTCGACATACTAGATATCCTCGCGATCTGCTACTCGATCCAGCACACTCAGGCTTGCCGCGCGTACACTCTACAGCGCTATAACTGCTATTTCCTTTGTCTGACTGTGCTTGCTGTACTCACGCGCCGTGTCGTAAGCTGGGAGACGAAAATTGATGCGGATCAATGGGACTCGCACTTGGACTCAATACTCAAAGACATGAGTAATCTGCCTCATGAGGAGTCGCGAAAGTATGTTATACTCGCCATATGCGCCTACTTGGAGCCGGAGAACCCGCGACGTGCTCAGTTCATCTTTGATATCTTGCAGGAGCACCTGAGATCTCGAGCAGAGGGTTTCACACAGTGTAACAAAACAATGAGAAATGTGCTATGGCAGGCTGACTGGGAACCTATGCTACGGTCTACACTGACCGAGTCGATTAAAGCCATCCCCGACGCGTTTCGGGACTCAGGCTACTGTAGCCAACAACTCAAACGTGGGATTGCTTCCACTGCGTCAGGAAAAACCTCCCCTTTCATTAAGATCTGGGGGTTCAATTTACCTGAATCCAGGCCATTTAGCAAATTTAGCTAAGTTTAGCTAAATTGACCTAAATTCCATAAATCTGGTGCCAGAAGCCACCAGACATGCCCTAAGCCCTCCCAGCATATACTAGTAGGCCAAAAAAGTGTTTTGAAACAGATCTGGCACAATTGGAAATTCCTAAATCCAGGGTAAATTTACCTAAATTTACCCAAATTGAGGATCCCTCCAGGCAACTTTAGGTAAATTTGGCTGAACGAAAAGGGGGGGGTCGTTAAAGTTCTAAATCCCTTAATTTAGCTAAATTTCACTCAGTTTGGCTGAAACTTAACACCCCATTTTTCCTGACGTGGCACTGATTCGTTCTCTGCACTAGTATCGTCTGAGATGTTTTCACAGCACAGCTTCCCAATTTTAGCCGAGGAGATAAATAACTTCTCCGAGAAGAGTAAAAACGCCTACAAAACCCTTCTGCGGATGTGGCAGATTGAACATCCTGTCTCTTTTAGCAAGTTTGTGCTGAGCTGGTTGGCCGGCATGTTCGTGGCTTCCCTTATCGCTCTCGCCCCACTAGGCCTGTTGGCCAATCATACTAGCAACGGTAAGCTTTTATAACTTATGGCATGGGTGATGTTCTCATTTATCCAGGCGCGATACGGCTATTCTTTAAGCTACCCATTAAGCGAGGGTCAAGGAAGGTTGCAAGGACAGCATTCTCTGGAATTGTTCTGGACAAACTGGAGGGCTCAGATGCAATGAGGAAGCTTATGGAAAAGGCGGTCGGCCGGGCCGAAGAAGAGTTTGGTGGACTCATGGCAGTGCAATTGCTGGATGGGCTGGCTCTCAGAGGCGCACTTGGGCCATCCGAAGTATTGCCTGTAGTAGCCTGTTTTGTGAATGAGTCCCGTTTTGCCGGAAGCGTCGCTGCGTTGGCAACCTCGGGTTTCAAGAGCATTTGGCCTACCATGATGGAAGAAAAACAGAGAAGTATACAGTTAGCTCTAGTATGTCGGATCGGGTTGCTTGATCCAGGTCTTGAATGATGTCTATTGTAGGGCCGGCAAGATAAGCAAGAACCCGGTCAAGCGCTCATGACGACAGGCAATTTTCAGGACAGCTATATCAAGCCGCGGATTGCCGACCACGCGAGACGTGTCGATATACACATGTTGGCCGCCGCGGAGTTTGTGATTGAAGACGTTGAAAAAACGATGCAGGAGGTATGGCAGGGGCTGCCGTTGGGCTTTGGTGCAGAAACGGCGAGGCCCACCATCGAGTTGGTAGCAGATCGTCCAGTCGCCGCGATTGAACAGAGTTGATGTATGCTGCTACATATCGTGATCTGCTTGTACTATGATGGAAGTCTCATTTATTTATGTTCGCCTAGTATAGTGCGAGTCCACTTGCTGGCTATGGTGTCTTAGCGCCAGCTCCGATTCGATGTCACTAATTTTATTTTGTCTTTCGCCCACCGTCTAGAATCTGAACCACCACTGATTGGCCTGCTCTCATACTGCTCTCATCCCCTTAGGCTCATCCTCTTGCGAACTGGGTATTTGATGTACTTGGAAGTATTGTGTACTCGACTAGTAGACTATCCTATATTAGTATCTCTGAGGATAGGCGAGATCTTGAATTTTGGGACGAAAGTCGAAAATTAAGTATGTTCTTGAAAACAGCCTTTTTTGAATACTTTTCAACATATCTAAAGTCGCTATGTTTTACAAACATGCCTTTTTTTGGTACGTTCAACGATACTAAATCATGGTATGTTCAACTTCTGGACCATTAAGCTTGAACTAGATAAATGACGCATGCACTTTTTAGCATCTTTCACAGCCGGACAGAAAAGGCTACTATTTTCGCTGTGTCTAAGGTAGAATTTTGGTATGTATTAGATATGACCTGCTACTTTCGTAACCAATAATGTAATTAAACTTAACAAAAATCGTCAGGTTTGATGTCGAAAGGAGACATTAGGTTAGAGGATGACTCCTCTGAATCAAAAAGAATGCTAGCACGCCCAGATCGTACTGTACCAACACACTGTCTATTTAGCTATGTACTATATATCTCACAGTCGACACTCCAGGTGCCTAGATCAAAGCGGAGCCACCGTAAGCGAAATGAAACAGGAGCCGCAAAATGAACGAGGGGCGGGTGCATTAATTGTCCATTTGCGTGATTGATGCTATTGCGTCAGGAAAAACCCCGGCGGCCAATTTGCCCGATCAGGGCAAACTGGGTCGGTCACACCTCATAACCGGTAGAAGG